>JANCOA010000033.1:2802055-2822419 GCA_024363135.1 Leptodoras oyakawai
AAACTGTGAAACTGTACAGATCGCAAGATATCAGAGAAACTGCTTACTTCACCAAGTGTGAATCAAATATCAGGGTTATCTCACATCGACATAGCTCTCGCTTTACTATATAACAACTATTAACCAGGGGGAAAGTAAAGAATAATGCACATTTCCCCTGAGATACATGAAGCCAGCCAACCTTTCAACTGCTGCTTCTGCTGTGTTCCAGTGTAACACGCTCTCTTCCGCATACAGGAGCTCACAGAAGCCCATGGTTGATTAATGTCAATTTGGTGCCCTTGGCTCCTGGAAGCGAATGGCTGAGGCATTATTGGGATTTGAGCTCATGATCTCTCTACGGCAAACGCTTTGACGTTTATGATCGTCCGTACGTCATCCTGCAAACTTACGATCCGAACAGAGACAACAGGAGTCACAGCGGTACCCAGTGGACAGTGCAGAAAAGGATGCTGTACACAAGGATATTAAACTTCATTTTCAGAAGTGTATTTTACACATCTAATATGACAGCATGTCACTGGGATAACTCTCTTGGGAGAAGGGTTTAGGGGAGGCGGGAACCACTCACCTGTGTAGTAGGAAATTCTTGAAATGTCTGTGGAGAGAGAGAAAGACAGGGTCAGTGAGACAGTCCTTTTAGCACATTTGGCACAGACATTTGGTAGCATGTGGTTTTGTGGGTCAGCCTAAATCCGTCGGGGGAAGCCTGCAGCCAGACTGGCCTGGACACACAGCACCCTCTGCCTGCACTCACACACAAATCTGGGACACACTCGCTAACTCTGTTTATTAGTTACGGCATTAAGAGGTTTAAAGATATCAAATGCACAGTAAATAATGCACAGTATATACACACAGCCTGTGAATGTTAAACAAGCTGCACAGGCATCGGGTTCTATGACTAGACGAGTATGGATGCTTTCTAATGTCGCTGTGGATTAGCAAGTCACAGCATGCTTTTAAAAGATCAGACAAAAAAGCCCTAATAACCATCCACCATGAACTAAACATCACACGAGTAAAGAGTCACACAGAAACAGCTTTCAGTCTGTGTAGGTATGAAAGCGAGAGAAGTGTATAAGACTAGGAGAGAAACTGTGTGTTGGATAGACACAAGGGCCAGTAAAATATTCAAACACGTCCATACAGCCACCTCAATGCTATAATAACTAATACACAAATTCAGTTTTATTCTTCAATTCAGTTCAGTTTAACGATCATGTAGGACAACATATTAGACAGAAGAAATGTGTTTGTAAATATGAAGAGCTTGTTGTTTCTGCAAATCAAAATGAGCGTCACTTGATTACGGTGCCTCGTAGAGCTTAATAAAGGGTCATTCCTCTTCCAGTGTAATAAACAATGCTGAACTGTTTGTTCATCCTCGGCAGTAAATAATTTTTTACATCTTCTAAAAATACACAGTGAAATACTACAGTTTGTGTTAGACTATGTGGTGAAGACAAAGCACATTAAAAGAATACTCTGGGATTTCTGAGCAGTGAATCCATACTAGACATTTGAACACAGTGAAGAACAAAGTTGTTTACGGATAAAACTCCAAGCAAACTGAACTCCACCTACATAATATAAGAATATAATGAATAAGAATAAGTGAAAAGCCCCCCACTCTAACACTCTCCTCTTTTCTTTCTTCCATTTGTTTCTGCTTTACTCATTCCTCTTTCATTCGCCTACTGTTTCCTCTTTTATTCTTACTCCTCCTCAGTATCACTTTCGTATTTTACCATTTCTTTATTTCTGTCTTTGCCTCGCTTTTTCATTTTTTTCTTTAATGTATTATTTTTTCTTTAATGCACTCTTTTTTTCTTAACTGCTTTCTTTATTTTCCCCCATTGTTTCTTTCTTTTCCCTAATTGATTCCCACTTTCTTAATTCCATACTTTCTTTCCTTCCTCAAACCTTCCATTAACCCATCCTTCCCTTCATTAACCCATCCATCCATCTTTCTTCTCTCAAACACTTTCTGGTCCCTGTAAGCACTCTGTATTTTTCTTCATGCAGATGCAAATCTAGTTGTTTTTGTTTCCTAAAGGCTTTTATCTGAACCTTTTTCTGAAAGGAAGAACATGTGCTGTAGTACTATACATAGAACCTTTAAAGAGTTCTTCTAAAGCTCCATCAGACAGGTCAGGACTCTTTACAGATGGGACTATATGGATCATTTCCTAAAACCTGCTATTTCTCACACAGAGAGCACTACACCACCACTTTAATGGGGTTGAACTTGCATTATGGTGCCTCAATTATTTATTGAGCAGACCGTCTCTCTGGCTTCTTTATGAGGTCTGATATGGAGGCCTAATGGAAGATAGGGTCATGTTCAAGCTTAACCCCATGTTTGCCCTGTATGCAATAAACTACTCATTCATTTCTTATGAAAGTTGGAAACACAGAAGCTGGGACTGTAGTGATGTGGCAACAACTGATGTATTACTAGAGAATATTATGCAAAATAGTAATGACCATGTAAAACAACAGATCCTAATAAAATTCTTTGTTGCAGGTTGTACAACATCCCTCTAGGTCCATATTCTCAGAACGCAGTGAAGTGCTTTTAAGATATCTAATGATTCTAGCCTTGTAAAGGATCTGATTAACACATTTTCTTTCACATAGGACACTAGATAATCAATATATTTAGCCAGTTGATTGAACCATGAGAAGGGAGGTGTATACAATGTGCACTGACTGACTGTCCATGGCTCACAGAATTAGCCTAGAAGGTCTTGACCCTCAGGATTACTTCCCTTAATAAACATCCATTACCTCTTGCCGTATGCTGCAGACGAAGCGTGATATTTAATAGACTGATCACTGCTCTCTGACCCCCTGGAACCCAGATTGGCAAACACATCAATTGGTGGATGCTGACTCAGGGTCAGATTAACACCCCGTCCTTCTGTTTGCCTCCCAGAAATCTGTCAGACTGGCTGAAGCCCAAACACCTGCTTCACAATCTGTCAGCAAGAGAACCATCTTATATTCTCACTTATTCTGTTGAACTTTTACCTTCAACTGATCAACACAGAAGATACACAGCCTGTGAGCTTGGACATTTAGCTGAGCTGGCTGAATACATGCTGAATACAAGCATGGGTTTGTCTTCACTGCCAGGCTGTTCTGCTGAAAACTGCTGTCAGTCTGAGGATCTGTGCCAAATAACTTGATGAACGCATCCTAGAGACACTTAAAAGCAGTGTTAAGGTAGTGTTAAGGTAACAAAGCTCTAAAAACCACTCATCATATGCAGCAAGACTAACAGTTATTCCTCTGAGAGCAAATCAAACAGATGTCAAAAAAAAAAAAAGTGCAGTGACAAGCCAGCGAGGATGCAGTAGTTCCACACGGCAAGTGTTTGGAAGAACAAAAGCCTCTCACTAGTCCACCCTGGTTTTATAATTGGTCCTAGTGATGAGCAGATATGGGATCTGGACAGAGTCGTACTTCAGGTATGTATGATATATGAAGGCTATCAGGCTTGACCTACATGTAAACTACTTTGCATTTATCGCCTCATATCAGGGGTGGGACGTTCTAGCCAACTCAAAACATTTAAATTTTTATTTAAAGTGCTACAATGTGATTATAACACAAGAAAGAAGTATATATTGTGATGCATTTGGTGTTACTTTTCCATATACACTTGTTCATCTCCAGTAAGACCACTTAAATCTCCACCCTCTGGGAAACCACTAGATTTCTGTATTTTCTCTGCTGTATACTATTTGAGTATTCACAATATTTACATATTCAAAGGCAAAATAATCCATATTTGATTGTACAAGATCTCATATTCTGCTTTAAGATGTTCATTTTTGGTCTTCAAATAAATTTATATATTGTAGGACCCAAAAGTGAATCCAAAATCCGGATTTGATCTAAAATGGATCTAAAAGGTTCACAGAATAAATTTTAATTAATATTTTTTTATTTTAAATAATATATCAGTCATGAAAATTGTTGTATTAAATTAGAAAAAAATTCAAAATGGGAGCATTTTCAGTAGCGCTCTCAGACTTTTTGGATGCTGCTGTACGTGTACATAAAGTCTGCTAATGTCTTTGATGCAGAATGAAACAACAAACAAACAAAAAAACTAGACAAAATGGTGCATAATAAAGGCGGCTGAATTTGAAGGCACTGTCCTTTTGGAATTTTTCCTCCCTAATTTAACCACCTACTAATTCCTCCCACCAGCTCGGTCTCCTCTGTCATACGACAGCTGCTGAGCAGTGACAGTGAAAACCAGCAGTGTCACAGGTCACACTCAGAGAAAAGTGCTATCTTCTGTCTTCTACATACATGAGCTCTCAGATGGTTGTGTTGCTCCTGCGACTGTACATTCTGCCTGACAGCAATCAGATAATCATCTTCCAATTATCAGCATAACAGGAATATACTACATATATCTACAATGCATAACGCTTTCACACACTTTGGTAATGTTTCCATTTGTTAAATGATAAAATATAATACTTCTATAATACTTCTAGGCCAGGATCTTCCTGGTTTCAATCAATCACATGGGTTTATTTCTGGCTTAAACACATTCGGCCATTTGCTCTCTCAAGGAGTGCTGTGTGAAATTTTCACTGACATTTTAATACATCACATACAGTGAGCAGCAGCTTTCTGTGAACACAGCTTCTTTTATCTCTTTCACTATAACACATCCGTTTGAGCTGCACTATTTTCTCTGACCTTCAGAAGACTAATAATTTCTCTCTGATGTGTCTCTTAGGCATACTGCTTAACATGCTGAGTACCACTGTAACAAGATTAACCTGGACGAAACAAGGACAAATTTCGTTTTTATCTTTTTGATCCCTTGTGATCAAGCTTATGGTTATCCAAACATTTTATGGCACCTTTTCACAATGCGCCATGCAAAACATATGAACGTGTCCTAATCTCACTGATATTTTGGTTCAGGTACCATTCAGGTACCATTTACCGGCAGTTGGAGCTTTACTTTCAGCAACTGTGAGTTCACAATGATGGTGATTTGTTGATTTGCTTTCAGCTATTCATGATTCACTGGACTTAATAATGCATGTCTTGCCTCAGTAACCCAAGATCATGTCTCTGCGCTCTGTGTATCAGATGCTGAAGGACTGACATTGTACAGTACTCATAGTCAAAAGTTATTATTCTTATATTGTGCAGTAAAACGGCTCTCAACCTGAACAAGCTCCTTCAGCAGCACTGCTCTTATGAAAAACTGAGAAAGGTAAGACACTCATTAGAGCTCTCATTATTGTCCAGCGGCATGTTGTTGGCCTGAAACAGCTAGAGACGAACAGCTCAGTGCAATTTAAGCAGCCATGATTGATTCTCCTTTTGCATTTGTAGACAGAGAAAGGCTTTGTTACTGAAGACAGTCTCCTGCTTTGTGAGAACACACATAACCCAGCAATTACAGAGCTGAGTAATTACACAAGTGCACAGGAGAGCAGAGAAAGAGGGAGCAAACACATGAAGCAAGCCGTCAGTGATTTCATCTGCCTTTCATCGGTGCAGAGGATAAAAACCTCCATTTTTTCCTCCCCTTCCCTTCCTTTGCCCTTATCCTCTCACCCACTAAAACAAAATATGAACTGGGAATACTGAGATACAGGAATTCCCCCTGCTGCAGAAGAACACCATGTGGACAGAGCTCTGATACTGCAGGCTCCTGTGTGTCGGCAGGTCGCAGATACACCTCAGCCTACTAATCACCAGGCGCTCTCTAACATACTGAATGTAAAGCTCTCTGAAAATAACTACATGCCAGAGAAGCTCAAGGTGAAATCAATTCCACTAGCAGCAGTGAGAGGGTCATTTTAAAGTGCTGGTATGACACAACATTTATATTCAGGAGATATTTATTGGGTCATTGGGCATCACTGGGTTTTGTGTATCTGACATACATGATGGGATGCTAGTTCATTGCAGAGCACCTACCATCATCCACATAAAATGTTAAAGCTCAGAGTAGAACAGTTGGCCAATTGAAGTACTACTGCAGCACTCAAGTGCTCTGTAAATTACAAAGTCCATCATGCCATCCATCTCTCTCCATCCCTCTCACTATCCATGCAGGATGCACCAGGGGCTCAGAGACTGTGTACCGATCCAATCACAGGAAATGGGAGAAAATGAAGAGATGGCATTCCTCAAACAGCACAGATCAGCAGCTACTCCATTTCACATCATCACAATACCCAGGGTATTGAATTAAAGCATATTATATTTGACATTGCCAGAAAAGGACACTGCTGTCTATAGCAGGACATCTCTCACTATTCTGTGACTGAACTGTATGATTTATTGCATTGATACCAGATGGGAAAATTCAGCAATTTTAGCCAACAACTATTGACACATTACACAATCACACTGCTGCACTACCTGTGTTTAACCATTATACAATATGAGGACGGTCAGATTACATTTGACTAAACAATACTTAAAAAAATTACACACCTACAACCTTCTCAGCATGCTGATTTTATTTAACTCATCAGAGTGGATAAATCTTAATTACAAATTGTTGACACATATGCATGTATACACACACATACACATCTTCCTTTTGAGGCTTTCTTTGAGTCTAGTCCATTAGGGCATACATGGGAGTGGATGGGGGTGGGGGGGGAAGTGTGCCTCATTCAAGAGGCCTCCATCCAGACACTACCTGCTCCCAACACCCACACGCACAAACACCCAGCTCACTGAACACACGACAGAGGAGGATAAATCAGAAATGCATTAGCTAGCCTGCCCAGGAATGGACTCTAACCCCATCCAGGGTGTATTGCCTTGTGCCCAGCATATAACACTTATTGACGGTGAATGAATGAATGGATGGATGGATGGAGGAATGAACTAGTCTATGGTAGTACCAGGAAAACAAAGTGAATGTCATCACCCAGTCTTGTGCTTTGGTGGCCCAGTGATCTTACAACAGTCATCATACTTGTAGAGCGCAGCAATGACACTACATTTAACCAACTTGACATGCAGAAATGAAGCACTAAGAACTATTCTGAAGTCACACAGCCAAACGTTCTTGTGCCATTGTTCTAATATGCACATCAGCTTAAACTGTACATAAAGTTCCACTCACAAATGCATGTAAAATTGTACTGCATTGCGTTTTGATGACAAGTTAGTCTAACTTTGATTACCCAGAAGCATATAGAGTGAGCACATCTTGTAAGCTAACTAATAAACTGATGTTGTGTTTGCTAGCTCTATACATTAACATTGAATAAAAGAAGTGAAATTTACCTTAATAAAAAGTAATGTAACTGAAAAGTGTGATGAATAGAAAGCAGTAACAAGCAACTGTAACAGTATGAAGGTAAATCTCTTCACAAGCATATGAAGCAATACATGCAAGTTACTTTCAGAAATACATATCAAATGTTTATCGACCCGGGAACATCTCCTTCATATTCGTTTCTGCTAATAAACAGCCTTTCAGAAATACTTGTCCACCAAGCAATGATAAACAACTAACACAGAATTGTCTTTCACTAAATCTTCTCTCTTCAAGCTTCTACAAGCAAAACATCACAGGTGTAACAGTGACATGTTCTAGTAAATGGTGTGTGTTAGTCACTGGATCAGATCATATAATACGTAAAATCCAGTACCATAATCCGGTGTTTCACTACAATAATGACTTCTACAATCTAATCTCAAACCCGACTGTGCACAAACACACACATGAACTCACATATGGACACACATCTATGAAACTGATTTATTGTTATGTTACCTTAACAGTGGAAAATAGTGTTACTCGCACACACATCAGTGTGAACTCTGGAAATAAATATCCGTTTGCTGATACAATTTAGCACGTCCTTGCTAAATATTATTGATATTTTACCATCAGTGCCATCAACTGTTGTCTAATCCTGAGAAAAATAGTAAAACTTTCTGTTTAGTGTCTTCTGACATTTTTAGACATTAAAGTGATTACTCAGACATCTCAGAAAATCATAAAGGCATAGTGTTTATTTTTGTCCATATAATCCATCCTACATGAAATGCAGTACATTTAAAAGCATATACGGTATTCTTTGACCAAATACTAGGTGTTTAATTGAGTATTTCATAATGATCACTTTATGTTTAATGCTAAGACTTTCATGTCTCTTACCTACATTCCATCCCAAGCCACTGGTGATGCAATGCAGACAGCAAAAAGACCACTCGTTTCATGAAAAAGATGAATCTCAATCAATACGTCAGAGAACGAAATGACAAAAACATTAAACATTAACCGGTACAGACAAGGATGGCGTGACTCGCCAGGTCTGCTAAGTGTAATGCTTGAGAAATAAGAGGCTATCAGTCACAGTGACGCTTTATTATTCACCGAGGTTGTAATGATGCAATCGCCACTTCAGCAAAGTGGATGTTACACACTCGATGGCACCAAGCCAAAGGAGGACAGATGGACAGATGAAATGAGAGGAATCATCTCTCCACGGATGGAGTTTTCTACGTCTTACGCTACTGCGGTGAGAAATCGGAAAGTGATGAATAGCAGAGCTGAAAAAGGTTTAAAATCCACATAAAATCTCCTTTAATATCTGTTTAAACTCTGAGACCTTTTCCCTGCACTAAAAGCAGCATGCGCGCGCGCGCACACACACACACACACACACACACACACACACACACACACACACACACACACACACACACACACACACACACAGTACTGCCACGGTCACACTTTCACCTATATTCAGATGTGTCCTTTCAGTATTGTGCTGATTGGGAGGGGAAAACACTTACCGTGGTATAGTCCTTCCATTAAAGATGAGAACTCCAAATGCTTAGAAACCCAGCCCTCTGTATTATACTGTTCCTCCAATCTGCACTTCTATACACACACACACACACACACACACACACACACACACACACACACACACAGAACCTCCACGTTTCTGCACACCGCCTTTATATTCCACACGCCTTCACACCGCAAAATCCCGCCATGCAGAAAAGCCTTCAGGTCGCAGATGGATGTGAGGGTAATGGAGAGTGTGTGTGTGTGTGTGGAGTTTCTGCGGCAAATGAACAGCCAGGAAAAGGGGGAGAAAAACGGCAGGGGAGGAGGAAGAGGACACGGCTGGGGGGGACGGGCTCATTCAGTAGCAGAGAGGGGGGAGGAGAAAAAAAAGAGGGGGAAGAGCAAAAAGAAGGGAGGGAGGAGAATATACAGAAGGTGGAGTGAACCAAAGGGAGAGAAACAGAGCATAGCCTCGGGTTAATAAGAAAGAATACAATGAGGGAGAAGGACTGAAAATGGAAACCCCCCCCAAAATGAAAATAATACTAATTAATGCCGGCCCATAAGCAAAGATGGATAAGTTCAATATTACTGAAAACCATCATTTACAGATTAGTTATTACTTGAGCAACACACATCTATATGTGTGTGTAAGTACGTGAGAGAGAGAGAGAGAGAGAGAGAGAGAGAGAGAGAGAGTGAGAGAGAGAGAGAGAGAGAGGGAGGGGGGGAGGGCGGGAGGGAGGGAGCCCAAAATGAACGTGGTGTTTGGGCCAGTGCTCAGACAGTTATATAAATAAAGATGCGTTATCTGCGACGGCGGTGTCTATGGCAACCATTAGAAATCATCAACATGGTGATGAGCTCATGACCAACCCCCCTCTATCACCAATCCCCATCGCAAACACACAGACACACAACACAACAACCCAAACTAATTGAAGCAGATTACAGTAGTCTGGTATCACTGATGATGATTTCCCTTTTCACCCTCCTCTCTATCTGTGTCTCGCTATCTATCTATCTCTCTATCCCTCTCTCTCACTCGCTCACACTTACACCTTTTTGTCAAAGAGTTGCTCATGCATCCTGAGAGCTGAGCCAGTTAAACTGAGTGGAGGTTTGAGACAGAGCAGAATGTCAGTCTTCGTGAGGTCTGCTGGATCGGGCTACACAGTGACAGATGATGAAAATGAAAAACACACACACGGCTCGTGTTAAAGCTCAAGCTGTAGGCCGAGACAGAGCTTTGCACTGGGAGAGTAACTCCTTCTTCTGTTTCAGACTGGATGCAAAAAAAACATGTTCAAATCAAATGAACCGGGCATCATGATTTCTTTTGGATTAGAACTGACATCAGGATTTTCAATCATCGTGTTTTTACTTTTCATGCTGCAATACGCTGCAACAGCAAACATAACTGATGTTTTATACTTAACTTTAACCATATTATAACCCTTGGCAAAAATTATGGAAGTACCACACTTGGAGGTTGTTCACCCAGCTTTTTTTCCTTTGTAGTAAATAAACAATTCACAGATATGGGAACAAAATTTGAGGGGAGCCAGAATGTTGAACTGTTATTTTCATTTACCAGTTCAATTCAAATCAAATAAATTCAATTCAATTATGTGAATCAATGGCATATTTTTTTCCCAGATCACATGGAGGAAAAAAAAACACGGAATCAGTCAGTGTTGACAAAAATATTACAATGAGGAAGTACTTTGTTCCTCCTCCTCAGGCTTTTATGACAGACTGAAATTTAATTGATGGGCTTTACTAATGAAAAACAATATTCTTCATCAAGCTGGTTTCCAACTCAAACAGTGGCTGACAGACCAGCTTTGTCACAGAGCCTTGTCATGGACTTGTCCTTTTCCTATAAGAAAAACTGCCTTCCTGTACAAACTCTCCATTTAACAGATGAACACGATGACATTTTTCTATTCACACCCAAGAAATTCAAATCATTGCTCACATCATGGCCCAGATCGTCCATCTTTAAAATAATTTAAAATAAACGTATCAAATTATAAAAATATAATTTGATAAATGCCAAATATGACTGTCTTGTTATGGTTTAGTCAGTGTTAGCTTGTCATGCGACCTGTAAAATTGAGGCTTCTTACTCAATCAGCTGCATTAACCAGCAATAATTACAGTGGTGAACAATTATGGTGGTGATTAGAGCACTGCCTATTCAGCCATGCTCTTGCTCTGGTTCGTCTAATTCTGAGCCTTCCCACAATGCCCTGAAGCGAGGGGAGGAGGAGGAGTGTAGACTCTTCTCTAAAAACACATCAAAGCCAAGCAGCAGGAGATCCGTGGCCTGTTTGCAGTAAGGTAATGAATGAAATAGGGCACTCGATATATTTAAGCAAAACAGATCATTCCTGAATAAAATCACAATTCTCACTATGGTGCTGTTAAAAGAAACATGACACAGGTGTTTGTTCTCCAGAGCAAAGCCTTCTTTCTGGGAGCCAAACATTTGGTATAAATAACATCCCAGAGTCTCATAAAGAGCAGATGTAAGGAGGTAGCCAAACATCTCTATCTGGCCATTCACAACCTTTTTATGAGCATCTTCATTTCCTAAAAATCCACTGCCCAGTGACCAACAGAAAGTTCTAGCATCCTAGGGCTTTTCTGAAGGCATCAAAATCCACATGTGCAGACTGACTGTTACATATGGCTTCAGTTATACATTTCCATGCAAGTGTGTAATGCACACACAAACTGACTGTAAACATGAGGATTCTGATGAACATGAGGTGAGCAATGCAAACAGGAAGGAGGCACAGTTAAATACAAACTCCAGAGACAGTATCCGCAACACAAATGCCCTGGTTTTTACCTCGCCATGGTCATGGCTGAGCTTTAATTACACACAGCCTGCCACAGACGGGTGGCACAGTGCCAGAGTGCCCAAACATCTGCTACTCTCTCAACCTGCTCTGGAACGAAACACAGAAGGCCTCAGAGAGAGAATGCCACCTCACACACACGCTGAGAAGGGAAAAAAAATCTCAAAGTACATTTTTAGCTCCTTTCAAAAAATCTGGCACACTATTATAAAGTTGCCTGATAGGGACACAAGATGAAAGAACCTTGATACGAGATTAGATTTTCTTGTGGATGTTTGATCACATTTTGTATTTTTTTTAATTTATTTTCTTTGCATTTATATTACTTTTAACTTGAAGAGTTTGGGTGTGCAGACTGTCGTATAAGCATTTCACTGCAGGTTGTACTGTGTATTACTGTGCATGTGACAAATAAAATTTGATTTGATTTGATTTTGATTTGATCGATTTTGGCACCGTTAGGAGACCTTGTTACTGAATACACTCACATAAGGCAAAACTGTGAACTCATTGAACCTACAGCCAATAACATGTATGTAGGGAATAAAACATTTGACAAAGTGCATATCATCACCATCATCATTAGATTATTCTAAACTATTCCCCCATATTTACCTAAAATATCCAAGTAATGATGATTTATAACAAAAGTAGATTTAGTGGTGGGGAATATGACCACCACATGAAGTGACAGAAAGAGCAAGACTAAAGGGAAATAAGAATACACAATCACCTAGTATGGACTACATTTCACAAAATGTGGTATGTGTCTAAAAAAATGTGACAGTGACAGAGGGTGGAGAAAAATTTAAGTTTGAACCTTTACAGCACAGTGAAGCACTAGATTTTTCTTTTGAACATTATTGACCAAGTGGTGCTACTCCACAAAATAAATCCTAATGAGCTAGTGTAATGTGCTTCCTAGAGGCCAACTGGCCATAAAAAGGTCATAATTTTAGGCAAAACTTTTTTAGTTTTCATTCCATTTTCTAAAAAGTGCTTTAAGCCTACTCCGTTTCATGTGGATTGGAGAAGTCCAACTATACATATACAGGTATGTGTTTGTATGTATACAAGACTGTATAAGTTTAAGGTCAACCAAAAATTCGTGAAGATAAAACAAATAAACAAAATAAAAGAATGAAAGAAGAAGTGAATAACAAGATGGAAAAAGAGAAGAAAAAGAAAAAGAAGAAGCAAAAGCAGCACTTAAGTGGTTAAAATCATGCATTTCCGTTTTGAACAGAATCATACAAGTGTAGCACAGAAGTCTGATCATTAAAGCACCACATCGGGTCATAGGACAGTCCAATTTAAATTCCTCATGGGTGTGATGTCACTGAAGTGATGAGCTGAGGGAAAGCGGATTAAAAGCTGTCATGTTGCTGGGTATCAGAAAGCAAATGCGTCTCTGCGTTTCAAAAAATCCACACTTGAGGGGAGGGAGAAAACAGCTTGTTCAGCACATTTCACACATCGCTCACTGCTTTTTGAGCAAGAACAGAATGAAAAAAAAAAATAGAACAAAATGAATCCAATATCTACATACTGCCAGAAATTACACCAAAACAGCATAAACTACAGATAGGCTGTAATCACAGTACCAACTAGTATGGATTAGAGTATCGTCAGGAGCTTGCAATAATAGCTCTTGCTCAAGCTGTACATAATACAGGCAGGGGAACTCTGCAGGGGTTGCTGTATTTCCTTGACAATGGCAAGAAGATAATATCATTTCATAAATTCTAATGAAATGGAGAGGTGGAGAAGAGGTCCTGACCTGAAATCAGTGCATGTATTTTTTATGGGGTCATCAAAAATATGCTCATGTGTTTTCTCAGTTCTGCAGAATACATGTACACATCGAGCAACAACAGAACAAAAGGTAGAGCTTCTGAGATGCACAACCCCCCCCCCCCCCCCCCCCCAAAAAAAAAAAAAAAAAAAAACAGAGCACTTTCTTCAAAGAAAGAAAACTGGTGGGGGAACAGGATCAGGAGCACAAACATTTGCATAAGATTAAGAGCCTATTTTCAAAAATCCCTAAAAAATTCTGGCAACATCCTTTAACGTGTCTTCATTTTTAAACCCTTCCTATTCCCTAGTCAGACTGAAGTCAGAGGACAGATAGAGGTTAAGTGTGTGTATGAAAGACAAAGACACGCTGCACACACACGGTTGCTTAGCCTATCTGTTTCGGTGAAGCTCTGCCTGCAGGCAGCTGATCACTGATTATAAAGAACACTGTGGTGCTTGGATAGGGGTAGTGTAAACCCGCAGCACCCACTAGTGGCTACTGCAGCCGTGCTTTAGCTTTCTACAATCTGTCTGTCTCATCTGGCTTTCTCCAGCCTCAACCTTGCCAATCACATGGCAAAGAGCAGCGGAGCCAAACAGCTCAGAGGCATGTAGCAGACAGTGAGGAGACTGAGCTGCGTTCTGTTGGAGCCCTGAGGAATTCACTAGGTTTAAGTGGAAATAGTTGATAAATATTTCAAGCGGCTTCCCTACCAAGTCCCAGAATATATACACCAATCGGGCATAACATTTTGACCACCGCCTTTTCTCTACACTCAGTCACACACAATACACAACATCCAAGTCCACAATGACATAAGGTATTAGGCTGGCACAATCCACCAGAACCGCTTCAATGTGTCTTAGCAGAGATTCAAAGCTCTGGAATTGAACTGAAATGATGAACACGGTTCCTCCTAACGATTTTCAGTGAGTTGGAGTTTTGATAACAGTGATGGAGCTCCAAATCTCTAATGTGTGTTTACATGTCTAATATGTTTTCCATAAACCCATTCAGTGGGCCCTCATGCCCTGTGGATGTGTGTCAGCTCATCCTGGAAGCGTCTACGCCCATCAGGATAGTGTGTTTCTTTACAGGACAAAAGTCATCCGTCAGAAGCATGGTAGACTGATTTGCAGTGACATTTCATTCTAAGGAGACAAACGGAGGCAAAGCATGCCAGCAAAATAAATAAACACCCCAAAGCAAAACAGAGCCACTGGTTTTTCCTGCAATTTGTCTCCCATTATGTACATAATCATTGTGAGACTGTTTGGAAGTGATGCTGAAATGTAAAGCTCTCTGCCTCTGGGATAATACATAAAGGCAATGCTATAACAGCTGCTGTTTTTCCTAGCTTCTGTATTCAATTCCATCTCTCATTCATTTAAAAGTTACATTAGCAGACCACATCACTGAAATGTTAAGAACAGCACATATAGGTACATGAAATAGGATCTGTGGGGCATTTCTGCACAAAAATAAAAAGTGAAAGACTGATGTCATAAATGTGTACAACAGTGAAACTGCTGTATGAAATCTAAGCACAAGCGATTACTATAGATACACTCCCAGTGTCAGTTGTTTCAGCGGTCTGCTTGTGATCAGGGAGTTTGCCAGAGGTGAAGGGTCCCATGCCATTTCACAGCTTCAGACTCCCTGGTTCAATTCATGAGCGCTGATTGCAGTTTTGTGCAGAGTTTTGCATGTTCCTCTCTTCTATCTGCATGGGTTTCCTCCCTCCTCCCCCAAACATGCCGGCAGGGAGATTGGATATGTCTAGGGTGTAGTCCTGCTTTGTGGACAGTGTTCCTGTGATAAGCTCTGGATCCACCATAGCAATGACCAGTATAAAGTGGCTACTGAAGGTAAATGAATGAATTGACTGTTATAGTCAGTTACTCTCTCTTAGACTTTGCGCCAGCACCTTGAATAGCAAAGGAAGACCTTATATTTTATTATACAACAGTTAAACCTAATTTGATTGTTCAAGAGGCAAGTCCTCATATTAAAGTGTAACAGCACTGGGACATTTATCTATACATGTATTCCACAAATAACCTTTTAGTTAATATAATAAATTTCATTTATAAAATGTATTATGAATTTATTTCTGTGGTAACATGTAAACCTACACAAAGTACCAAGCAAGTTCACAGTAAAATGTTTATGTGCTGCTTGGCAACAGTCTAGTTTGAGTCCATTTGTGGAAGTATTTGTGTGGGTGGAGCCAAATAAATGATTAAATAAACAAACAAATCATAATCTGTTTTCACTTATTACTGATAACTAATAAATGTCACTGGTAGAACTGTTGTATAAAAGCACTCAAGGTTATGGTGAATATCAGCACAGCTGTGTTTATCTTCAGTTATCATCAGGAGTCACATTAATTGGTTATATACCTACATTTACGGCATTTAGCGGACGCTCTTATCCAGAGCGACTTACAAGAGTGCTTAGTCATTCAATTGGAATATCCAAAACTAGAGCTGGTAGACCTGAATTCAAGCTACTTTGAGCTATAATACTGCTAGAATTTAGCCATTTACTACCTACAATAACTACATATATTTACTAACTAAAATACACTAACTGCTGTAAGTGTGGAAACAGTTTTGAGTTATACTTAATATATTTAGAACTGAAACTAGCATTCATGAATGAATCAATAGCTAATGTTGCTTTGTGAAAAAAAGCACCCTTCAAACTAAACCACAAAAAAAAAAAGCTGCAACTGGTCAAAGTACAAGATATTCACTAATCCAAAAGCATAAAGCTTTTAACATGCTTATGAAGGAGGTGGAGCTATTCATCAAACTCATCAGAGTCTAGGTGCAGTGATGCAGATGAGAGATCAGGTCTCGTACAAAGCCCCTAGTGTTTCTGGGAGCAGAATGAGAGAAGGACGTGTCATCCTGCAAAACAAATGAGTTACAGTGGAAAGGCTAAAGTCGACACAGAGAATCTTCATTCTTTCTCTCCCTGCATTCTGACTTACATTAACAATGTCTTGCAGTTACGGCTTTCGTGCCTTTATTACTTCTCGCTTTCTCCATGACTCATTGTGTGTATAATTGCAGGGTCCGGGCAGGGCTGAGTCACATGCTGTAGTGTAAAGGTTTGTTCAGAAATGTGGAGACGCTGATGTGTCCGAGAAAGATGAGGTGAGTTCAGATGCCCCAGTGATGTACTTTACACTGAGGATCATGTCATCAGACATCAGAAAGAGTCAATGCTGATCTGCATCTGTATTTACTAATCTTTTTAAAGTCCTAAGCAGGAAATGACACTGGTTTATATGACCGAATCAGCCTAAAATGAACCCAGATGGTTCGCCAATGCAAGTGCTTCACACATGCTCACACAAAAATGCATACATCAAAAGCAGTACTAACACTGTTAATTAATGTTGGTGTGACCACCACCACAAAGCTTAATGGACACATCAAGAGACTCAAATGTAGAAAAAGTCTCTTAAGAGTGTCAGCAGATGATGGTCAGATGATAAATCAAGCAAGCAGTAGGGGTGTGTTTACATAGACAAAAAATATTGGAAAAAATGTCATCAGTGTGTTTACATGTACTTCAGTAATATATAAAAAAACAAAGGAAACCATGTCACACACGAAATGCCACACAATAAAGTGACTCCTTTTACAGTACAAATCTATTAGACCTAGGTTATTACATGTTCCAGTATCAACATACTAAATAAACTTCCAGATTTGGCCAAAAGAAGGTTTTTTTGGTCAGAAAAAGTCTATAGTCAGTCAGTGACTATGATGTGCAATATGTGCTTGGTCATGCATTTTATGCATAAATCTATTTACTATTAACTAATATTAAGCAACTTGCCAACCAGACATGCATGACAGCCTTGCAAAAAAATGAGTCTGTTGTTGTGATGAGATGGCCAGATATACCCATGTTCTCAAGACACACATTATCGCTGCCTCTTTAAAGCTAGCCATCTTCACTGTTTACCTCATTCTGCAAAATCAGAACATGAATCTAGCAGACGTTGCTTTGAATCATGTAGATGTACAAAAAGGTATGGAGGCGAGGGAGGTAATAGTAATGCTGCTTTCACAGCACACTGCTCATTGACCATCGTGCCGGCTGCAAAACATGTCCACTATGTTAATGTTACACATCTTTTAAAACGTAGAACAGACGTAAGGTTGAACTGTACAACTAAGTGCATACAAACAGCTCATCTGAAATGTGCCATCTGAATGAATCTATGCAGAGTAATAGAAAAATCTCTTATTGCAAATACAGCCACAGGGAGTCTTCACTGGATATTTATTTCCTGGCTGCTCATGATTCGAACAAACAGTGACAGATAAACATTAAACCGGCAGTATGGAAGCCAGATGATGTTAAACTTCTCTGTGTGGCCTCCAGCAGAGAAGCTGAGTCAGGAATCTACACAGCAGTCCAGATGATGCAACGCTGAAAAATAAGTATCGTGCAGAGACAAAATAGACATTCTCGGACTTATATGAGAAACACAATAAGCACACAAACATGCTGACTCTGAGCATTCTATCTTATAAGTCACGCAGACAGCAGTCTCCATGGTGCAGTGAAAGAGTGCACAGACACACCATTCATTGTGAGGGAGAGCTGTGACACGAGTGCACTGATGGAAATGCAGTTCAGGTCTCTCTCTCTCACACTCATCCATCTCCCTGTCCTTCAATCAAAGCTGCATCTTGAGAACAGGACCTTCCGAAGAGATGAGATGGAGGTGGGGAAGGTCACATGCGTACTGCTAGGGTGTCAGGGTATTGAGTACAGTGTGAGTGTGTGTGTGTGTGTGTGTGTGTGTGTGTGTGTGTGTGTATTCAAAGCCACAGTCCTGAAGACATGGAGTGATAAATGATGAGGTCATTTCCTCCAATTGTGTGAAAGACTTAACTTGCATGCTGGAATGTGTACTAGCTACACACAAATCTGTGGTCTACACAGATTCCTGCAAAATTTGGTCAGTCCTTGCTCCCCTTTTTTGAGGGCATATTTTATACAAAATGCTTGGACTCCTAAAAGTGGCAATAAAAAATCTGTAATTGTTTATGTTTCATTTTAATCCAATGCATTAAATAAATATAAATTAAATGTCAAAGAAATTAGGGCAAAATCAGAGAATGAATTGTGGAGAGAAATAGGTGGGCTAGAGAGAGAGGGACAAAGAGAGAGAGAGGGACAAAGAGAGAAAGAGAGAAAGAGAGAGAGAGAGAGAGAGAGAGAGAGGGACAAAGAGAGAGAGAGAGAGATGGAGAGAAAGAGTTTGGAGCAAGGTCAGGAGCGAAAAGACCTGTAAGCTTTCTTATCTCCACACACACCTGCTGTAATTTCACACATGCTGGATGAGAAAACTTCAAATGAGCATCTCTGAGACTGGCTGAGTCAAAGCTGACAAAAGGTTAAAAGTTCTAAAGTGATACCTCATAAGAAACCCCGTTCCCCAATGAAACCCTTTGACTGATGGATTATTAATTACTTTTGCAGAAAACACTTTGGCAATGTAGGATCTTTGTGGTGTAAAATGATTACTCAGGGTTGTTTTGGTGGCTGCAACAAACAACAGTTAAAGAAGTGTCAAACAAAAATGTTTGTTGAGGTTCAGAATCCATGAATCTGATTGCTACAGTTATCTGCTTTACAAGGTTTCTGTCATTAAGGGTGTGTTTATACTTGTCAGCTTTAGTGCAAATAAAACAAACCCTTGTGTGATTGTTCTGTTAATGTGGTTCCTTAGAGTAAGTAAGTGAACACATCCATTTAGTGACGGAGACGTCCTCTAGAAAACCCATGAAGTAAACTGTTGCAGGTTTATGAGTTGTTTTAGCGTTACAGTTTTTGGTAACCCAAATTCTGGTCTGAATGGTAGCATTTTTCTTTGATTACCAAATTTTGTTAATAGACATTTCTATTTTCTCTGTCTCCTCATTACTCAATAAATAAAGAAGATGAAAACAGGATCCATGTCATCATGAAGCAGTCACAGGTGGCACAGAGGCTACGGTGTAAATTTGGCTAGTGTGTATCTTCTCATCCTCCTGTTCAGATTTTATTTCAACAAACTAACAGGGATCCACCTATGGGCAGAATAAGTACATACATCTCCACAGTGTCATCTGTTAGCTGACTGGTACACTTTTTATGGTCATTGCAATGAAACATAAAATTATGTTTCACAACTCAGATGTACACACTTCTTGGCAAGTGTACTTCTAAACCAAGAAGCTTGACAGTGCCACTTAAGGAATGCATACTGTGGCCAAAAACAAATCTGATCCAAGACTGGACATGAGAAATGTACACTGAACAGTCCTAAAACCTAGAGATGCAAGATGATCTGAGCAGGATGAGCAAGATTTGGGACAACCAATTCTGCTCATTGCTACTCTGCACTAATGTCCATACTGGCTGGTAAACTGTGATGTGTTCACAGGGACTAATGGGATGTGCAGTTTTAGGGTAATGATCTGATTTCTGATGTTAACATCCTCCAAGATAGCGGTTGTCCAATTTCTATGGCAAAATTACCACACACTAGCTTCCTATATAATTACTGAAAAGAAATGCAAGTAGTATCACAATCATGTCAAGTAGGAAAGTAGGAAAGTTAAGCAATTGATACCAGATTTAATGTTACAGATCTGCCCAATCCAGTAAACTACTTCTATAATTGATGTTGCATGCAATATGCTTAAGAAAAAATATTACAATATTATAATATTACAATATACTGTAAGAAGGACCCGGGTTGGGTGACCTGGGAAGTTTCTGTGTGGAGTTTGCATGTTCTCCCCGTGTTCACGTGGTTTCCTCCGGGTACTCCGGTTTCCTCCCACAGTCCA
>JANCOA010000033.1:2857094-2871310 GCA_024363135.1 Leptodoras oyakawai
GAGGTAGTCACCTGAAATGGTTTTAATGCCTTATCAGGGTTAATTAGAGGAATGACTTGCTTTATCAATGGGGTTGGAACCATCAGTTGTGTTGTTCGGTTACTACACAGCCGACAGCCCTATTGGACAACTGTTAAAATTCACATCATGATTATTTTATAATATGAATTATATTATGTTAACTAGTTTTGATGCCTTCAGTGAGAATCTACAATGTAAATAGTCGTGAAAATAAAGAAAATGCACTGAATGAGAAGGTGTGTCCAAACTTTTGGCCTGTACTATACATAGATGGCATTGCTGTGTATTTGTGTAGTGTGTTTACAGATATAACTGAATGATTGTAAAGCTTTAGCATTCTCTTCCTGATTTCTCTCCCTTTCCACAGAGCAGCAAAACCCAGGATGTAGCAAATTATTAGGTGAACATTTTTGTATATGGTCCAAAACTATTTTTTTTTTCTCATTTTTTGAGTAATTGCTAGCAAACCAAGCACTCAGAGTTTTGTTTGGAAATGGTTAACAGGCTGTGCAATACATACACAGCCGAGTCTCATAAAGGGTGCTTTGTGTACAAAATGTGTACAGGGAGTGTTTTTTTCCCTCCTGTGCAAAACTCCCACAACTGTATACATACCACGGGAGGGTTTGTGAGACAAAAAGTGATATTGTGTGAGAGGGACCCCAGAGTAGCCTTTTGTCTCCTGTAGTTTAGGTGGGAGCAGAAGTAAGGAGGCTGGGAAAACCTCAGGCTGATAAGGTAGAACTTTATCACACCAGTGGGAGTGTGTATGAGAAGTGGCCAACTCTACAACAGATTGACTTTCCCTCACATACAACTGGAAATTTCCACTAGGTTCCACATGCTCTGGGTGGAGCAGTGTGAGACATGTTGTTGGAGTCCTTACCTGGAGAAGCAAAGGCTTACTCTCCCAGCGAGCATGCTGGAAAGGCTAATCAGATGGATTGCTTAGAGGCATTTTGGTTTAAAGCTAACGCAAACTTGGAGATAAATATCCAGCCAGCATGTCTATTGTTTATTTCCACACAGTAGTGCTTTGTTACATATTGTATGCGATTTTTTTTATTTTTATTTTTTTTTGTTGTGTCAGCACCTTGTTTCACAGCTGCAGCTGGAATTCAGCACTGCCAGGAAGAGTTATAGCTGATGAATTCAACTCAGGGTGATGCAACAGGCATGTTTTCACACCTGGTCATGGTTTTGTTTGGCCTGCTGGTTCATTATTGTTTCTTCTAGTAAAAAAAAAAAAAAAATGTTTCCTAAGTGTACTTTCTACTGTCACAACACTTCCTGAAACCTGGAAAAGTTGAAAACAAAATGAAACATTTTTTTTAAACATTACTACTCTCCCAAGACATTCTTATTCACACATTCTTGCATCTTAGCTCCTCTTTCTGAGCAAATGAGGAAAGGATGCAAACAAATCGAACAAGACAACTTTTACTAAAGGTTTTACTAAAGATGATGTCATCACTCACTCAAGCATCACTTTAAAGTACCTTAATTGACTTGGTATTGCTCTGCTGTATTAACTTTATAATGGCTGTAGAAGTAAATGACCTACACGCTAAATCTAAATCTTAATTACAGCATTATTGGACACACACACACACACACACACATGTATGTGTATGTGGATATAAAATCATATAGAAGCCTCTTGTGTCCTTCTTCCGTCATTCCTCTGAGTGCCTGTTAAGAACTGGTAGGTCAGAAAGGCTCTGATTGATTACCACCTCACTGGCTGAAGGACATAAGATCAATAAATGAAGGGTACATCGGTTAGAACAAGATAAGCTATTAAAATTGCATAATGCAGTAGTGGTCATTATAATCAGTGTATAATTACTCTTGACCTCTATATTTGCCTTTGTGTATGCAAATACCAAGAAACCAAGAAATGAAGATAAAGCATGTCAGAATTATAAAAAAAAAAAAGACCATAAACTAAACTGAAAACAATCCAAAAACGTTTTAGAAAAAAAACTTACAATAACCTGAATGCATAAGTGTGAACACTTTATAACTGGGGGTGTGGCTGTGTTCAGAATGAACCCATCACATTCAATCTTGCATTCAAAAGTAATTCTCATACAGATTTTGAATGAAATTGTTCTGATTGAACCCCTGAAAAAATCAGCTGTTTCTGTAGGATTTTCTCCGCATCCGTCTCCGCTCACAAAACATGTACAGTATCTCACTTGGTGAAAGGCAACAATCAGGAGAGGGGTATAAAAGAATTTCCTGAACATTAGATGTACCATGAAGGCCATTAACAACAAGTGGAGAAAATAGAGCACCACAGCAACATTACCAGAAACAAGACGTCTCTCCAAATAGACAAAACGCATATGTACCGTGTAAGGTACCGTAAGACCTATGGCAATATTGATGGGAACACCTATGGTAACAAAGGAGCTGCAGGAATATATATGACAAGTACTCAATACAGATTTTTTGCATGTGACAACAATGTCTCGTATTCTTCGTTCTATTCTCGTCTATGGGGTGAGGAGGCTAGATGGAAGCCCCTTCTCACAAAAAACATCCAAGCCCAACTAAAACATCCCAAAGATGTTATGATAATAAGGTTTGTGTGGCACAAAAAAAATATACATCACATCATCAAAAGATCACTATACCCATGGTGATGTATGGTGGTGGCAGCATTATGCTTTAGGGCTGCTGATGTTCAGCCAGAACTGGAGCTTTGATTAAGATGGAGAGATTCATGAATAGTTACAAATACCTGTAATTTTAGTGCAAAACATGCAGATGTTTGCTAGTAAGCTGACGATGCAAAAGAATGTCACCTTTCAGCCAACAAAGCATACACCAATATCAGCAAAGGAATGGCATGGCCAAAAGAAGATCAAGGTTTTTGAATGACCGAGGCAAACCCCAGACCTGAATCCAACTAAAAATCTGTGGCCGGCCAGAAAAAGCTGTGACATGAGTTACCCGAGTGCCATATCTGTCAACTTCAGCGACACATAAGCTGAGTTTGATTTTAGCTATTAATGACCCCATGTGTACACAGTCAAGTCGACGATTGTCTGTCCCTCTCCTGCATGCAGTGGCATTCAGGTTCCACATTTACAAGTCTTGTGTTGCATGTAACCCAACACCCTCCTACACTTGGCTCCAGCCACCATCACCACCTCCTCTGCTTCCACTGCCCCACCACCTGACCCCTCATGTGACAGGAGTACAGCAGGCCTCCTGCCATCAACTGCCACAGGCTGGTAAGGTTAAGTCCTTTAGATTCACCTCTCCTGTGACTCCATCATTGTAATATTCCATCCTCCTGAAAATAGAGAGAATAATGCAAGCCATTTGTCAGGAGATCAGTTCCTACGTAACAGTGATCAATCATATCATCAGGTTTTGTCTTTGACCTGTGAAGGCTCCTGTGGGTGCATGGCTAGAGTTAAATGAACAGTATCACAGCTCTGATGTGAGTTTTGGTGCTAAGCATTTTTGGAGCAAAGCTACTGGATCAAAGCTTTGACCTATTGCTGCTTCATTAATGAATGCTGTAACACTGCAGCTAAAAGAACATGAATGATGAGCATAAAAAGAAAAGACGGCTCTAGATGGAATTAGGACCATCAGGCAACAGATGATGGTCTTATTTTAGCACAGTAAGCTGGCTTGCACCTTAGGAAAGAGATAAACACCAAAGAATGGATCAGCTTGACCCACCGGTGCTGTTCTTTTCTGTATTCCTGACATTGTTTGGCCTAAATTGTTAGTTTAGCAGTGGAAAGAATCTCCTGTGTTTGCCATTGAATATTTTCAGTCTTGTGCTGGATTTAATCCTGAGCTGACTGTATTTTACTTTTCACTTGTCGGCTTATCAAGATGGGCCACATCATGTTCAGAGGAAAAAGATGACTCTCAAATGCAGTGGCTGTCAGAACACCTCTGTGATGTTGGCAGCCAATATAATACAAAAACTAATCTTGTTTTTTGAAAAACTTTGGTGTAAATGTGCACCCCTTCAATGTACAAATCATAGCAGAAGAGTCTGTTATGTTTGTGTTCTGTTGAAATAGTTGTGGTGGTACAGTGGTGTAGTAAATAGCATCATAGCTCCAGTGTCCCCTGCTCTGTTTGGAGTTTCTCAGGTTTCTGCATTGGTTTCCCCAATTGTCTCAGTTTTCTGTTTTGCTGAGATTAAGAAAATTATACCTAATGTTACTCAATTCTTGCAGAAGTCATTGTCTTGTGGTTAGGGTGTCTGCCCCGTGACTGGAAGGTCCCGGGTTTGATTCCTGCGGCTGACAGAACTTGGCTGAAATACCCTTGAGCAAGGCACCTAAACCCCAATGGCTCCCCGGGCGCTGTGGCTAGGGCTGCCCACTGCACTGGGCATGTGTTCACTGCCCCCTAGTGTGTGTTCACTAGTGTGTCTCACTATACGGATGGGTTAAATGCAGATATTCAATTTCGCTGTGTGCAAGCACAGTGACAATAAAATTTCACTCTGGAAAAAAAAAATACTTAAATGTGTGATTACAGCATGTTTTTGAGATTACAAAGCCTTGAGTAGTACTAAGGCTTAACTTGCTGTAGCCCTGCCTTAACCTTAATGAGCTGAATAGCTGTTGGAAAGCTGTGAAAATGAAAAAGCATTTGGCTTAGAATGAATTTTCAAATCCGCTTTTAATTTGCCAAGCCACATATGATGGAAAATCATTTAGTAAGCTTTCTGTCATGCTGGCTTTAATAATGTACTTTCAGACGTATTACTGGAGTATGCAAATGTATATAAGATCAGTCCACATGAAACTGTTAGTACCTATTATTATTTTTTATTTGTTATTATGTGAGAAATTATTGTACCTATTCCATAGCTTTTTGATGTGCTGCAACCTTACAATTTGATGTTTTGTAAGTAGCTGTATGTCTCCTGGGTAAGTGTCAAGTCTCTAACCCTCTCTCGCTCTCTGTCTCTGAGCTCACCAAAAGCCCCTCAATGACAGCATCTATTATTAGACTCTGCCTGCCCTTTGAATGACACAGGAGAGAAGGCTGAGACAGCAGTGCGCCTAGGCTGGACTTTTTCTGACATAACAGCCAAGGCTTTTTCCTGACTTGTGTGCAGCTGGTGGGGAAATGCACAGACAATGCAGAGATGGGTATCATGGCTGAAGCTGTTATGACATGA
Source organism: Leptodoras oyakawai (assembly GCA_024363135.1). Classification (NCBI taxonomy): domain Eukaryota; kingdom Metazoa; phylum Chordata; class Actinopteri; order Siluriformes; family Doradidae; genus Leptodoras; species Leptodoras oyakawai. The sequence continues at coordinate 2,862,289 of JANCOA010000033.1, forward strand.
CACATCTTGTGTTTTATATGGCTGCATAATTATATTTTTATACTTGAAAATGCACTGCTTTGCATAAGTATTATCCTTGAACGTTTCTACATTTTCCTCCTATACGTTAAAAACTGAAATGGACTTCACTGGATTTTTTTTTAATAAACCAAAGTCCTGTTTGTTTAGGTATATTCTCCAACAGCTTCTGGGAGCAGGTCTATTTATATCGAGAACCTATGGCACTTTAAGTTGGACACAGTAGGATTCCATTCAAATAATTATAGATCTTCTGATGTCATCCAGTGGCACAAGAACTAGTTTAGAGATTTCACAGCATTGGGTATGATCACTTATACAAATACAACATTTATTTTATTTATTAATACACTGAAGTACCAGAAAAACTGGTATAACTGGAGTTAATACTTGGTAGGTCCCCCACAGGGTCTTGGAGGGAATGTTGCACAGTCCTCACACTGATGTTTGCTGAAGCCCCAGCATTAAACTCTGATGTTACTTGAGATAGTGTTGCAAGACTATTGCGTAAAACGATTCTTGCCAGCCGAGTCTTTTTGTGGACTGGTTTTGCCGGAATTCTTGCAGCCACAGTACATCTTTGAAATGTTCATTTGTGAAAATCCAAACTTTGCTTCTTCCTAAATGCTATGGCCCATCTCATGAGCTATTTTAAACCTTGTTGAAAATAACAAGATCATGATAAGTTAAAGTTGTCACAGCAGAAACAGCTCCAGAAGCTTCCATAGATGTCTCTCGCTTTATGTATGCACTGGTGGATACAACCAGTGGCATGCATAGGTGGCATTGCCATGTACATATCTTGCATAGGCAGTGTAATTTTGCCTATTATAGTGATTTTTCCACTTCTTCCAGTATTGTCTGGATTCGTGACATCTTTTCAGTACCACAAAATGTCCAAGAAGTGTCCAAGCTTATCCACACAGGGATGGTGTGGGTGCTTGTTTTCCTTCCAGTCAAACAGGAGCCACACCTCAACTTTCAGTAGTGTGTGGCTTCTGCTCGGTTGGAAAGAAAACCTGCACTCAGGCCGGCCCTTCTCGGATAAAATTGGACACCACTGCTCTAGAGCTTGTCATACTGTTTGGCTGAGCAGATGAGGAATATGGGTCTTGTTCAAGGACCCAGCAGTGGCAGCTTGGTGCTAAGGTTGTGCCAGGATTGCCAGCATCTATTCCTATACATAAAATAACACAGAGCATAATCAGTTTGACCAGCTGATTCAGTCAGGGTTTAAGCTTCTTGTCCACTAGATGCTCACTCATTCCAGTCAAGCCATGGCATTTGACCTCCTAGTCTTCAGGTAAATGGCACTAGATCCTGAAGCTTATGCTGTGTAGTTTCTAGTCCTGTGTGTATAGTCCTGAGCTAAAGATTGTGATGGTTACACACCCTGCCAGCTCAGGCACTTTTAGCCCACTGATACCAATTTACACCTGATCTCCACTACAGTCAGCTGAGTCTGCAGTGTGGGTGACTTGTATTGCAGTGTGGATAATTGTGTGTGTCCACATAAGCACTAATTACTATGCGACCCAGCAGAAATCAATTAAGCTTAATGCATACCTGACACACTGATAATGTTACCTATGGGCACTAATTTGCAGGCCTGTATACACACACACATGCATGCTTTTATTCAGCCTGTTTATCAGGTTTTCAGACTTTAAGAGCTGAAATTAAAACGCGAACTGGAAATTGGTTTTATATGGGATTTGGAACATCACCAGTTACATAGACATATAATGGAGAAGAAGTTAGGTCATGTTTGGCTTTTTTGTAGGATAAAAAGAACCATCTGTGTTTTCTGGACATGAAGCTTGACTGTGTTATTGTACACAGAAGTAACAGAAAAACCAAACTGTTAAAGGAGCCTATGCAAAATGCATAGCAACACCACCAATGCACGTCATCAGTTGCATCCAACAGTGCATATATAAAGCGACTGATGTATATGGAAGCTTCTAGAGTTGTTTCCCCTGTGAGAATGGCAAGTTATCACGATTTTGGATTTTCATGTAGCGTGCCTAGAAGTATTCCAGGCAAAGCCTCAAACTTGCAACATTAGTGTGGCTGTAAAAAGACTCTGGGTGGACGTGACCACTGTTGGCTGGCAAGAATCATTTCAAGTGATGGACGTCCACGAACACTGCCTCATTACTTTAGAATTCAATGCCTCAACAAACATCAGCGTGAGGACTGCAAGATCATAGCGCCAAGCCTTAACTGGTATACACCTGCCAGTTACACCCCACCCACCCCACCCCACCCCTCTCTTTGTAAAGCTCTTTACTCACAATTGGGCTTGATGTGTTTAACAAGCCTGCTTTACTGACATAAGATAAGAGATGAGCAAAATGACGAAATCGAGTTTGATGCCATGTTTTTCCATGATGAGATGGCAGTGGACAATGTGAAATGCCAGGCTCATGGAAATGGTGTAGTCCTGATAAAATGGAACATTTTAGTGTCTGTGTCAGAGTGTCTGTATATTTGGGAGAAGTGTGAAATATTTCCCTTGAGGTTTCTGTTTCTGCAGGATGATTTGTCTGTAATAGCATCTGGAGCATTTGAAGTAATTCCATCTCCATTCATTCAGCATTTATTTCACATTTTAGTCCTAATGGCTCATTTCTTACAGAAAACAACATGACTAGATCCCTAGTCTAAGCTCAAATTCCAGACTGCATTACCAAAGACCTTCAAATAATAGCCATCATTTTTCATCAGTAAAACAGAGTAATGGTGTTTCTTGAGTGTGCTTAGTACACACTCATTATAGGGATTTCATTTCTGTTCATCATGGTGTCATAATCCTTACAGTGCATCTTGGAGAACACAGTGTTCCTGTCATACTGTCCTAGTCATAGCGTACTTGTTACTGGATTAGGATTCCTTCAGCACTGTCTTCCCATGCTGAATGATTAACAGGGCTAAGTGTGAAAGGGTAGACACAAAGATTGTACCCTGACCTGACCTGTATCCGATCTGGTGTTCTATTTCACATTGCACCGAGGGCTGGGGGGCTGCAAATCAGATCTCATGGTTGCAGCATGTTTGTGTCCCCGCCTTATTTCCATCCCCATCCATTATGTAAATGTCCCATCTCCTTTGTTCTGTAAATGGCTCCAAGAATGGTGGAAATAGCTGGGTGTTTTCTCGATGAGTATGTATTTCAGGTATTCCCTTATGCTCACCAGCATTATATTCACAATTTACAACCTGTTACTCAAAAGTGCTCAGGTCTGAATGAACCACTGAATATATACATGATCATTTCTGCCTTGCATTACCTCCTTAATCCTCAGTCCTATTCAAATAGGATGCCCCACTAATCCACACTTTAAAGTAAAGTAATCACTACCGACTTCAGTGGTTTTCTAATGCATTTCCAAGGAAGCTGAGTCCATCATCATGAAACGCTGTTTTCTGCAGATGCACTTTGCTGGAACACAGAGACAGAAACTGGGAGTGATGGATGGTTTGACCGGTTGAAGGAAACTGCCACCTGCTTAGCTTATATTGCAATTGAAATCATCACATTATGCTGTGCTCTGAAGATGTAAAATCTACATTGACAACCTCATAGCATACTTAAAACCTGATAATGGAGAACAAATACGAACATTGGGTTATGCTATTATGGATGCTTTTTTGTTGAGCTGCAGAAGGAAGCTGCATCCAGAGCCTGTCTCTCACTCTCCCTGCTCAGACTGTAAATTATAGATTGAAGCAGTCGAGATACCTTCTTCCATACTAATGCAGTCCCCTGGTGCTGGCTTGCATTTGTCAAGATCACCTTCGTGTCGATAGATTTGTAACAATGTAGCCTGTCTACACCGCCACCACTACTGTAGCATACACTCAATACATTTCTCTTGTCCCCTTTTCTTCCCTCTGTTTGCCCTTGGAAAAAGAGATGTTCGTGGGGTTGTCGGTTAGTATTAGAACCTCAATGAACCAGACATTTAACCTTGATGCTTTACAACTTATATGGTTTATACTAGAGGTGTCCAGTCTTATCCACAGAGGGCTGGTGTGGGTGCAGGTTTTCTTTCCCATCAAGCAAAAGCCACACACTAGTGAAAGTCAAGATCCACTGATTAAAAACAGGTGAAATGAGGTGTGGGTCCTGCTTGATTGGAAGGAAAACCTGCACCCATATTGGCCCTTTGTGGATAAGATTGTCTACCACTGCTGTGTACTGTCGTGTTCAGTCCTGCTTGTTTCAGATAACACTGCATAGTACATTAGAATGAAACATTTGCGCATATGACACAGTAGAATTCAAATATTAACTACTGTGGACGTCACGTGTTTTATTGTTTATTTTTATTTGGGGTCCTGGAGTAATTTAATATTTTAAAGGTTATTTTATTATTGTCCAGCCTGGCCATTATGTATTTCTCCATCTTCCTATGTGAGTAAAATTCTGACCAAGTTACCTCCTGTTTTTCCCCAGAGTCACTGTTTTCTGAACATTTTAGTCCCTTTCTGGTAAAAACTGGTACTGAAGCCTATGCTAATTACAAAGCAATGCCACGTATGCACATCATTGATAGCATCTGCCAGTGTGTATATAAAGCTGTAGACATCTGTGGAAGCTTCTAGAGCTGTTTCCACTGTGAGAATGGCAAGTTATTACAATTTTGCGATTTTCAATGTGGTTTACTAGTTGGAGCTCGAGAGATGTGTCATAGCATTTCGCAAAGTTTGGAATTTCATGTATGAGCATTTCAAGGGTGTACCGTGATTATAAGAATTCCAGCAGCACAGCCGTAAAAAGACTCTGGGTGAAAGTGACCAGCGTCGGCTGGCAAGAATCGTTTCACACTATAGGCGTGCAACACTGCTTCAAGTAACATAGGAAATTCAATGCTGGGGCCTCAACAAACATCAGTGTGAGGACTGTGCAACGTTCCCTCTCCGATCCCTTGGTGTACAGTGTTCATGATTGCTCTATGCAGATGTCACCTTGCATTAGAAAAAAAGATGGTTGATTGTTGCTACTTACTGTATGTTGTCTGGTAGTGTGTGTGAGTGTGACTCCGGCCCAGATATTAAACACTTCCCAAGTTGTGAAACAAAAAATTGGTGCTTTGTGATTATGGTTTCCTAGTGCCTCTTTGTCCACTTGGACACTGTGCTGGCAGTCAAACATGATCATATGACCAATTTTGACCACAAAAAGGTTTGTGGGAAATGGGATTCACTAGAAACTCACTTTTGCAGTTCAACATGGATATGTAATTTCATATATTGTTTTTGGACATGCATTTGGATAGATCTTATCAAATTCTTGATATCTAAAGACATGCAAGTCCCATGATATTTCTGTTTGATATAATTGACAATATTTTCAATGATTGTCTTGATTTGCTTGGATCATACAGTTTCCTTTGTGCATCTGTGAAATGTCTTGCTATTGGCAAAGTGCCTACCAAATTCTGTGCCCTCAAAGGAAACCCAATGGGATGTTGAATGTTGGTAATGCGAGCTGCAGATGGATACCTGGGCTCCCCAGTGGGTCCCCTAGTCAAAAACAATTTATATAGATAGATTGGTTGCATCACCACTGGGAGGTGAAGCTCAGTCTCATGCAGCTCAGGTAGCGGATGTGCCAGAGAGTGATTGAGACGTGTTATTGTCACCAGATAGCTGAGAAGTGAGTGAGAAATGAGTCATGTTTCATGTGGTGAGGATGCACATGCTGACAGAACAACTTTCTGTTTGATGAGTTTGTAAATGTAACTTTTTTTTGTTCATTCATTTTGTGCTCCATTATGATACAAACCCCATTTCCAGAAAAGTTGGGAGACTTTCTAAAAATGCAATAAAACCTGAACTGTGTAACTTGTATCTGTAAATAAGCTTTATTTAACAGACAAAGAAAAGATTTTCAATGATGAACTTAATTCTATTTGTTAAACATAAGCACATTTAGAAATTGATGCTCAATTGTTGCACATTTTTGCAATGTACAGGACTTCTGTGGACATCATTGTCCGCTTCTCCTCTTCTCAATACGCCATACTTTTTCAATAGGAGACAGATCTGGACTGTTGGCAGGCCAGTCAAGCAAAGAGTAAAATGTCCTGAATTCTTTCTAGGATTAACCTACTTCTAGGATATTTACTTTCTTCACTGTTTATCTCAGCACCCAGCCAAATATAATGAACTACCTCTTAGTGCATAGGGCATGTGAGAAACCTGGCCAAAGTGTGTATGTGCCTGGAGAGAAAGAGACACGTTTTCAGAGCTACACATCATATCTATGTGGATTTGCTTTACCTGGTTTTCCAGCTTGTTAAGAGGTTTAATGAGTGTTAATGTCCACATGTTTTCACGTGACCAGTATTTATTGGCAGGAATTGTTCCTCTGCATGTTTTTACTTCGGCACAGAGCTGTGACTCTGCGTAATCCGTCCAAACGCGCTCATGCTGCTGATTGTTCCAAGTCTGAACAAGAAACTTGGCCTGATGTTCTCCAAGAATTGTAGTTTTTACCCCATCAGGATGTCATGAATTCACAGCGATGCAACATGAGTCTGTAGATAATCATCGGGACTTTGATTTTACTGTAAATGGCAGCAATTCAAGGAGAAAATGCAAACTGTAGAACAGTAAATATCGAAAGAGCAATATAAAAGAGAATGAATGGTAAGAAAGAGTAAGGGATAAGAGGAGAATGAAGAATGAATGGCAACAATTATTAAAGTGGAGAGAGAAAGATAAAGAATGAATAAGGTAAATATGGAGAGAGGGGATAGGGCTTATTCAGTCTCTCTCTCTCTCGGTCTCTTTCTCTCTCTTTCTGAAATTGATCTTTCTGTCTTTCATGTGTATAAGAAGCAGCTTGGGCTGAACTCATTGTAGAAGGGTTAGAAAATGAAGAAGGATGAAGAATAACAGTAGCTCTGTCATAACATGCCTGATTTTGAGAGCCACGGAACATTAACACCTCGACTTCTTTCTCTCTCCCTGTGTGAGGCAGATTGAGAAGCCACTCGATGGGGATTCACCGGCGAGCTCCCTGCTGTGTGTCCTGCCCTGCGGCCCGCTGCCTGCCCCCTCTCTTCAACACCTCCTCCACCGAAATCATGAAACTAGTATTAACTGAATGGCAAATGATATGGATTTTTACTGTTTTCAATAGACAGTAAACACACACCCACCATTTACACACACCACACATACACATACGCATTTACACACACCACACATACACATACGCATTTACACACACCACACATACACATATACACAAACACTCATTCATTCCTACTATCACGCACATACATATACATACATACATAGATAGATATACATTTGCTTACACCAAAGGGAGTGACCTCATGACAAAGCCATATCTCCCTCACGGGTACATACCAAAAAACCTGACAAAGTTCTGCAAAGACCTTCACGGCACGTCTCTTAGGAACCTAAATGGAATGTATTCTTCGCAGTGAGCGTCAACAGCGTACTTCGATTACCAAAAGGAGCTGCTTGGATTTTAATGTGCACCATTCATCATTTGAATTGATTTGGTTGTGGTTTGGTTTGGCACGTGTGTAAAGAGCGAGGTGTCCTTCCCTTGCCGATTGCATGCCGATGACGATGGCGCCCCAGAACACTGATGCAGATGCTATGCAGGTGCAGGAGGTTGTGGTGGTCCCTGCCAAGGCGGCCAGCGGAGGCTCAGATGGAGGTGAAGGAGGGAACAGGGCTAATGCAGCAGGTGGAGCCGCTAGACGGGATCGGGAGAGTCAAGAGGAGTCAGCGAGCGAGGGTTCAATAGACAGCATCCCCTTGCGCCAGTGGGTTATGAATGGAGCCATCATGTTTGGACGAGAGTTCTGCTACGCCATGGAGACAGCCCTGGTGACCCCCGTGCTGCTGCAAATTGGTAAGTTCCTACCTACTTGTTGTGCCAAAAATGTCTTTGCATTTCTTTTCAGTTTTCAGTTTATGGCAGTCAGTTTATAGTTAGAGGGAGGGGGGGGGGGGGTCTGTGGGACATAAATATCCATGAGACAGGTCTTAGCTGTGGCACTTGCACTCATGCCATGTTCATTCCTGCCACCCCAGTGGTCATTATGTAAGAACTGCAGGGAGTTTGCATGGAATTTTTTCTGTAGTCAGTGCAACAATATTTCCACTCAAGTAAAGGAACATAAACCAGGCATTAAATATGAAAATAGTATACACAAAGAGGTTAATGATGCAGCAAAACAAATACAGTTGCTTGCAAATTCTACACCCTAACGTCTTCTTAATTAGCTTATAGACATGGACGCTTAAAAAAATCTTGAGTACATGCTTCCCAGCATGTGGTCTTCTGAAGGTCACATTACTTGTTGGGTTTCGTTTATCACATGGATCATTTACACTCCTCACATATAAACACAGAGGCATGAGATATGTTTTTATAGGCTACAGGGTCACCCTGCCTCCTAAACCTGCTGCTTAACTGGCTGAGAGAAGTATCAGTCACCTCACACTGCTCATGTTCACTCCAGACTGTAGCCAGCTACAGTATGCTCATACTGATTACATAAATGTGGTCTTAGAATATATTTATCCACTACTTAGTTATGGTATTTACTTTGCTACAAGTGATAGTTATATAGCTGAAATCAAGACTTTATTAGAAAATTATGATTATCCCAGGATCAGGCATTTGATTATTTGTACTCATAATTGTGCTTGTAGGATTTACTAATGCATATTTTTATTTGAGCCTGCATCCATTTAACATCCATCCTCCAGAGCTTCCAGTCATCCATACAGTCATCCATCCAGTCATCCATCCAGTCATCCATCTTTCTAAATGTTTACTTTTTTAATTAAATGCTGCATTTGCAATTTTGGATGAGTGGAGATGCTAATGCTAAAAGAGGAAATGGGACCAAAAGACAAAAGATTTTGAGCAGCCAATTTCTTGTAGACTGCATTTACACTCAAACATGCATTTTTCAGCTGATCAAAAGTTTAAGACCACAGC
>JANCOA010000033.1:2916695-2927777 GCA_024363135.1 Leptodoras oyakawai
ATTTCCCAGGTCGCCCCACCCGGGGATCGAACCCGGGTCCTTCTTGCTGTGAGGCGACAGCGCTATCCACTGCGCCTCCAGATAGTGTTTTACAGAAATGTATGTATTTATGCTTGGGGAAAATATAATATTGGGAGAAAAAGTCAAATGGTCTTCATTGTCTGTGTTGCTTTATTTCTGCTTATGCTGTTTTTTTTATTGAGGTATTATTTGTAACCTTGTCCTCAATGTCAAAGCTGCGTCGATCAGTCGAGAGAAAGAAAACGTGCAGAAGTCAGAATGTCAACCCCATCACGATGTCACGTGACTCCGTGATCGAGACACGTGCGCTGGCACTTCGAACAGACGGGAAGCGCGAGCTGTGGAGACGGCGACGTGATGGTCGGTGGTTTTTGTTTTTCTGGAACCCTGGCGAGAACTCTGTCTTGGGCGTGAACTTGCACACGCGCACACACACGCGCGCGCGCACACACACACAAACACACGCACGCACGCACACACACGCGCACACACACACACACACACATGCGCGCGCGTTAGAGGGTGTCGAGACAAGAGTGAGTCGGGCAACGCACGCGCCCGTCGGTTCGTTGAAGCGCGCGCCGCTCGTATCAGCGGCGCCCCTCCCTTTTCTCTCCCCGGCGACGCCGCGCAGGAGCGTCAACAAACATTCAAATATGTGAACAAGCAGCGGGCCTTCTCTCTCACATCAGGATACGACCGTGCTTTCCGTAAGGAGCTCTTTTTTTGTACATCATTCTCATAAATATGTCAGCGAGATGCACGCGGCGACCGATTGCTGTTTTATCGCAGGTGAGGAAACGCACGTCGCCTGTTGCTCAGATGTCCGTCTGTGCCTTGTGTGCATGTGTCTTGTTGCAATGCATGCAGATTTCACATGCATATTTCTGGATCTAGCATGCATTTCACAAAAATACACTGACTAAAATGAAATCGCGTTATTTATCTGCGCCAGGGCTGTGATATCTCATATGAGGCATGGTGGTGGTGATGATGATGATGATGATGATGATGAAGATTATTATTTTTATTATTATTATTATTACTATTATTACCAGAATCCAGTTCAACCCATACACATTCAGTCTCGGTGCTCATCTGGGCTGTACTAGAGGAAAAAAATCACTTCATGGTCATTATGTCAGGTTTTGTTTTTTGTTTAACCTGATTGTGAACTTTAGTTAGAAGCTGTTAGATTCTTAATGATTCTGAAGACATTGGGATACTGCAGTTATGTAATAAGGGTCATCCTTAATTAATATTCTTTCATGTGAGTTAAGTGTATAGGATCTCAGATCTGAAATGGCTCCCGGCTTCCCCCTACTAAGTGCACTACTCGGGTTATAATTCTTCTCCGCACCTCTCAGGGCATCACATATCCAGCAGGGTTTGAGGCTCGAGATCACAGATGAACCACTGAGATAAGTTCACGCTCAGGGTTACACCCCACCGTGATTAGACCGTTTAACCCGGTTGAAAACGTCCAACCTTAGTATTAATGCTGCATTTTTACTTGACCTCCTACTAAGTATATCAATGAATAAAAAAGGTGATATGATCTACAGTTCAGTGGCGTTTAAGATATGTTAAAGGAGAAATGTTTTGAAAAATGTAAAGAAAAAGAAAAAAGATGTTCGCGGTTGTGATTTTTCATCAATATTCACCTGATAATGAAGCTAAGATTAAAATTTGCTTTTTGGTGAAATATAATGAAAAAACAAAATTGACTGTGTTTTAACAGTTTTGTATATACTGTAGGTTTATATTAGGAATTGCACATGTAAGCTTATAGCTGAATGCATTCTAGTCGAAAGGTAAATACAGTTAAAGGTAAATGCAGTATGTAAAGCTTACATGAGGGATAATACTGAAGCAAATTTGAGTGAAAATAGAATAAACCTTATATTTTCGTTTCCTGAACCTGAGAAACCTTGCTAATATTCAGCTAAAGGTGATATAGGCTTATATAGATTTCTGTCCAAAGCCTAAAACAAAAACCGAATCCAAATTAGAGGTTCGAGCTAACCCTGATTGAATACGTAAGACAAAGGATTAAGAGATACCATTCCACTTGCGTAGGTACACAAAAGCCAATAAGAGTTGGTCTATTTTTGTACTAAACATATACATTCTTTCTCTCTCGGTTTAATTAGTGAGTAGTTCATGCCGCTCTGCTTTCCGAAGCAATCTACCAGGGAAGTGATTATGATTTCCCTACTGCAAAAATTATAGGTTCATTTTGCCTTTATTTAGAGTTGCCTTGATTATGATGATGCTGTCAATGTAGAGAAACTACACAAGTGGGAAAAACACTTATTCATCACCTATCAGTCAGGCGTCTTAGTAGAAAATAGAAAAAAAATCTATTTTAGGGTTTAAAATACAGAGGTTGTTTGTTTCCAATGGGAAAGTCACAGTCAGGTGAAACGCCCAGCGATTGTATGTCAGATGTCTGTTTTCACACCGATCCAGAATCACTTGCTGAAATGTGTCTTTTTATTGCGTTGGGTGCGTGTATGCAATTTCAGGGTGATGATACCGTACGAACAATCGCGCCGTGTAGCAAGGGTGTTATGTTTTTCACCTCCTGTGTCTTTTAATACACGAGTGTCAGCCCTGTCTTGTGCTGGTTAATGAGTTGGAGCCACACTGTGCCTCGTGACTAGTTTCTTTTATTTTATTTATGAAATAAAATCATTTCTAAACAAATTATTTCCAGAAATGAACATATTTAGAGTTGAAAAAGCTTTGCCTTGAAGAAATGCTGCTTTGTGACAAGATTTCAATGCGTCATCAAGCTAATGGTTTATTATAACCCTTGTGCAGTTCATTGTACAGTACATTAGGGACTTAATGTGTAACTATATCCGTATGAGGCAATCTTTCCCAGTGAACGGCCACACTGGCAATGAAATGCTTTCACCAGTTAATGAATTGATTTTTTTTTTTTTTTTTTTTTTTTTTTTTTTTTTTTTTTATATTTGATTTTTTGGTTTTTTTTCTTGCATAGGCATTAGAACACTCCAAAACCACATCCAAATAGAAGTCACAGTGGCTGTGTGTCTGATAAAACAGGGTACCAGCTGAGCAAATAACACCATATTGGCCTGGGACCGGGGCCGAGCTGGTCCACAAGGACCTGCAACAGACACACGCTGTCATACATATACACTCACAGGCTGTGTCTAACAGACACATACAGTATATACACACTCAGAGAAGCAATTTTAGTTTCCTCAAGTGTGGAAATAAATAATGGATACCCTGTTTGGCTGTGGGTTAGAAGTATTATAGTATTTTGACATGAGACCCGGGTTTGGATAAGGATTCCTATTCATGAACAAACGCGCCGCAGTCTAGTCTTTAGTGGCGTATTATATTTAAGCCTGTCATGTTTCGAAAAATTCAGCTTCAAGCTCTTGACTTTTTTTAATATGAACGTAAAATGAGTGTACTAAACAGTAGTGTAATGTCGCATTTCCAGCCGTTTATCAACTCTGATCAGAACTCTGAACTTATTAAAAATAAATTCAATTAAGTAAATGTGTCTACCTTTTTAGAGTGTAAAATTAAATATAAAAAAAAGGACATCAAATAATAAATTAAGCATATTGTATAAAACCTATTTCTGAAGCAATGAGGTTAATAAGCAAGAAAAAAACATTGTACTGAACTGTGCAAGAATGAGGTACCGAGTTTATTATATTTATGTGCTGAATAAACTCTTAGTGTTGTTATTTATATGTTTTAATTTGTGTTTTGTGGCATTGTTCACATAACAAATTTCATAAATCTAAAGTGGGCAGCACAGTGGTGCAGTGGGTGGAGCTCTGCTGCCTCTTACCAAGTGGCTTAAATCAAAGGTAGGACTGGTTGGGTCCCCCTGTGTGGAATTTTGTGGCATGTTCTTCCCATGTCTGCATGGGTTTCCACCAGGGTCTCCAGGTTTCCTCCCAGAGTCCAAAAACATGCATGTTAGGCAAATTGGAGATCCTGAATCCACCACCGCCTCCACCAACCCTCCCCATTGACGAGTGTCTAATGCTACCCATTCATGTCATGAATGTAAACACTGTTTAAAAAATGACGTCAAAACCCCTAATAAAACAACAAGCATGAACCTAAAGCTAAGACTGAACCTAAGAGTGAACATTGAGTTTTTTTTATTATATGATTGTAGATTCAAATAATATTTGTCTCAAATATTCGTGATTTCACAATTATATTACTGTTCCAGGCTTAAATATAGAAACCGCTGATCTCGTATCAGCACTGCATTGAAGGAAAAACCAACCCAAACAATGTAATGTGATGCTGCTCTTAACAGCTGACTGACTACAGTGTAGACTACTGCGCTTCAAAATGTTTCAGATTGTTGTTTCCAAACGAAAGGCTATTTCAGTGTAGATAGGGTAGGACACAGATATAACACGCTTGTTTTAATATGCATGATATTATTTTAGAACTTCCAAGAGCACTTACAGAGAAGTTATTTTTGTAACAGAAATCAATCAATGGTATACGAGGCATCTCCACCCAGCAGCATTTCGAGCAGGCGCCAACATGCCGGTTTGGATCAGTTAACAGCAGATGACTCGACTCGGTCCAAACAAATACAACCCTGCCAGAACACACCTACACACTAAAAGTTGAGCTCTAGGTCTTTAGGGTGGAATTGAGCATTACAAAATTTGGCAGCACTATTTATCGTAATACACCGTGATTTAAAAGGAACTGAAATCTCCAGTGTTTGCAAATATTTGGATTCATTTCAGACACACAGCTTAAAGGGGCAGTGTGCCATTTTTTTTAGAGCCTCCTTCTGTAAGCCGTCTTGGAAATGTAATGAAAACATCAACAGCCCTCCTCCGTTCCTCCAGCTCCTCATTTCAGCCTGTATGTGCCTCATGAGTCGCTTTTTATGAGCTATGTTATGTCTGGAGGCGGAGCTAATTTCAGGGCCAGAAATATATAAAGAAGCTGCTTTAAATATATTTTTGACATTATATAATTGTTGTGGTCTAGACACATTTCTCAGCATTACTTACTGCACTGCAAAGTGAGTTTTATTCAGCATTTCCTTCATTTAATTTTATTCTTATTAATGAACAGAAATGCTTATAGTGTGTTCTAACCAGTATTGATTTAATAGATTTAATTAAGTAAGGTTAGTTGAGTGTCTTTTCCTGTTGCCTACAGTTCAACCACTTCTCCACGTTATTCTTCTTCATGTTTGTTACTGCTACATCATACTTTCAAATTAGTTATATGTAAATTTAATGTGAAAACAAGATACTTGTCATCACTTCTAACACCTATAAACTGTCCTTCTATCACCTCTCTCATTTTTTAAGTTCACCTTGTCATGTTACTGGGAAATTGTAAATTGCAAACACTTCCCAGTGGTGAAAAACGTCCTGACCTTTACAAAACACATTATTGACATTAGAAACTCCTTCCTTAGACCTCAAATAAATGCCTCCTTATAGAAACATAACCATATCAATTATTACATAAGACACATTTTTAAATCTGATTCTTATTACAGTTACTAGTGAAGTTGTATAATGATGAATAAGATGATATAAGAATACATTTTAGATATAGTGCATCAATATAAATCTAACTGACCAATCAGATTTGACAATTTAATTGTAAATTCACCATGATATTTCAAGAGAGGATCAAATTAAACAGTTAATTTCTGTGAAACTGCTTTTTGACAGTGTCTGTTGTTAACACTGAAGTACCAGTAAAACTGGTATAGCAGTTAATACTTGGTAGGTCCCATACGAGATCTTGACGGGAACGTTGCACAGTCCTCACGCTGATGTTTGTTGAGGCCCCAGCATTGAATGCCAGTGTTACTTGAGGCAGTGGTACATGCCTATCACATGAACCAATTCTTGCCAGCTCACACTAGTCACGTTAAGCTGGAGTCTTTTTACAGCCACGCTGCTGTCGAAAGTTCGAGGTTTTGCCAGAATTCTTGTAGTCACGGTACAAAGTTGAAATGCTCATACGTGAAAATCCAAACTTTGCTTCTACCTCTGAAATGCTATACCCCATCTCACGAGTTCTATTAAACCGCACTGAAAATCACAAAGTTGTGATAACTTGATATTCAATGACGTGCATTGGTGGCGTTGCTGTGTGTTTTGTATAGGTTCCCATACCAGTTTTTCTGGTACAGTGCAGCCTAGAGCTTAATATCAATGCAGTACCAACAACAAGGAAAAAATAACACTGTTTAGCACCAAGTATACTTATTTTTCCCAGCGTAAGTCATCACGTAAGATTTAACCTATAAATTGAAAATGAAACACTTCTTCAAGCATCTGAATTTAGCACGTCATGGTAATTGAATGACCAGATTCACGTGTAGCCGTTTACCTCTTCGTGCTCAGGCTGCATTAAGCCTGTTGTTCCTTTGTGAAAGGATGTGTATGTCTGTGCATGTCCCAAGTGAGCAAGGAAACACTTCTGTGCTCACACCTGTCACCCAAGTTGTTGTTTTTTGCACCCGACCATATTCGTACAGCTTCCCCTGCCCTTCAGCAGCAAACATGCATCTGTCGTTACAGGTTGATGCAATCATACAGCGATGTGATAAATCTGGGTGAAGGATGAATATTAAAAAGTCATGCTTGGCCAAGATAATAGATGGGTTTGTTTTTTTTTAGGTTTTAATGCTTCTTTGTCATTCTTTTGCCGTTTTCTCTTTCGTCTAATGACATTTCTCTCACACAACCGTGCATTTACACCGGCAGCGATGCAGCACGATAAAGCAGATGGAAGTCATTCATTTTCAATGAGAGGTGGCAATTTATAGCAACAGGAGGCAGAGTGAGTGTCGACGATGCGAATTGGGCAGGGCTAGCAACACAAAGTTTGTACCGATTGCAAACGAGACATGAGAGTGATCCCTTTTCCCCCATACTGTGAAGCAGTATCTGGGGGGTTTGGCTGAAGATTTAGTGCCTGAAGCTAAAAATTTGAAGGAAGTAGAAAGACAGCACAGTGTTATTTGAAGTAGTCTTCTACTTTCTTTCTACAATTTGTGGTGGAATTAAACAACAGTAAGTTCTGACTGAGTAACCTGATTGGAAAAGAGGCTGATTTACCATTAATTTGGCTACATTAACATGTAACAAGCTTTGCACCACAGAAATGAACATATTTCCACAAATAATGTTAGAGATGCATTTATTAAATACAATTTATTACATTGATGATTGTTTTTTCTGCAGTAAATTCACAGCCTACACAAAGTAGTAAACTAGTGTGAAGGGCAGAGGTGGCTCAGTGGTTAAGCTGTTGGGTTACTGAGGGGTTGGGGGTTCAAGCCCCACCACCCAGTTACCACTGTTGGGCCCTTGAGCAAGGCCCTTAACCCTCAACTGCTCAGTTGATGCTGATGATGTCCCATCCCAGTCCAGCTTTGGAAGTATTTGTGTTGGTGGAGCCAGATTAATGATTAAATAAACCAACAAATCATAATATATTGTTGTTTATTGCTGTTAACTTATAAATGGTGCTTGCAGAATTGTTGTATAAAAGCAACATCGCACTCGAGGTTGGGCTGTTGTACTGAATATCAGCACGGCTGTGATTATCTTTGTGCTTATATTCTGTATAACAGAACTCCATGCGGAGCATATGCTCTGTAGCTACCTATGTAATTTGTGTGCCCATATTATACTCATCAGGCTCAGCAGAAAAACCATAGCAACCAGCCAACCCTGAAGAAATTCTGCCAGCAATTAACATACAGCTAAAACTTGCTACCAGTGTGAATGCAAAGTAAATTCATTGCACTGTCAATGCATATATGTTGAAGTGTCATTTCTTTCACACACAGGCCTGAGTGAAGAATGAGAGTGCCGTGGCTAGGCGTGACATCTCGGGCAGCTATGGGGCTGGAATGAGTGGTCCGGGTAGCTGGCAGCGGCGGGATTATGCTGACGTGCGTCCAGCATGACTCCGCTGGACCTGTGGCTCTCGCGCTCAATACCCATGTGCCTCCTGCTGCAGAGCCTGGTGCTCATGGCCCTCTGCTTCCCATCGGCCAGCATGTGCCCCAAAGGGTGCGTGTGTCAGCGGTCCGAGTACCCGCCGTATGGCCTCAACGTAACCTGCAGCCTGGCGGAGCTCAAGGAGATCCCATCGGACCTGCCTGCAGATACGGTGCTCCTCCAACTGGATCGCAACCAAATCCATGCTGTGCCTGAGCGCACCTTCCAGGACCTGAGGATGTTACGGAGGCTGAACCTGTCCCATAATTCAGTAGAGACGCTAGGCGAGAGTGCATTTGTTGGCCTGGAGACCTCACTGGAGCTTCTCGACTTGTCGCACAATCGCATCGTGAGCGTTCACAAGGATGCATTCACGCGGCTGAAGGCACGTGTACTGGTACATGACAACCCATGGCACTGCGACTGTGCGTTGCAGCAGGCACTCGGTGGCATGGCGCATAATCATGAAGCGGCAGCGCGCGTCCTGTGCCGCAGCTCTGAGCTGAGGGACCAGGAGGGACGTCCGTTCCTGGCAGTGGATGCCGATTTGTGCAACCTGGCCAGGCGCACCACCGACTACGCCATGCTGGTGACCATGTTCGGCTGGTTCGCCATGGTCATATCCTATGTCGTCTACTACGTCAGGCAGAACCAGGAGGATGCCCGGCGCCACCTGGAGTACCTCAAGTCTCTACCGAGCAAACCCAGGAAGCCAGATGAACCAGAGGATATCAGCACCGTGATGTGACATCATTGTTTACGCCAATAAGGCCTTGACTAAGCGGGTGGAGAAAAAAAAATAGTAGGGGCGAAATTTCTGATTCCAGAGAGCAATTCAATCTTATTCAAGCTAAGACACCAACCCTAGATGTAGTCTAATACTTAACAAGTGTCTTCTCTTTTTCCAGTTGTGCATTACTGTTACAAAGTATTTAGGTCAGATTTGTAATACTTTTCCTAACTCTTCCTGTGTCCACAAGAGATTTTAACTTCAAAAGTGGCATTAGTATAATAATCACTAGCTCTATAAAGAGGAGATGGTGTAAATGTCCTGATTCAGACATTGGAAAGTGTGGTTTTATGTTCCAGCTGGTAAAATGCAATCAATAGTCCATATAATAATCTACCCCCCGTCTATAAACAGTTGTTAAACACCTTTATGTCCAGTACAGGTATTTTGGTATTCCAATCTCAGGTTTAAATGTCGAGATGACTTTTAAAACCCCAAAAGTGTTTTGTTTTGAAGTTTAATAGGAAGTGGCCTCTTCTAACAGATGGATATACATGATATAGTTCAGGATGTGGTGTTTAAAAACCCATAAAAAAAAACTTGATTCCATTTGATTCCCTTTAAACTCCATATACTTTAATAGCTAATTGATAATCAAAGACGAAAGGGCACAGTGCTTCAGAAACTGAAATTGGACGTTTCTTCCAACCTTCTGAAAAAGGTCATGTTTACGTAATCTCCATTACCTCACTGTTGTTAATCTGTGCTTGTTGAACAGTGTAATTCTAGAGTGTCAATGTTGATTTCTTTGTGCTCCAGAGAGCCTTAGCGGTGAAACTGTCCATTTTTTTTTTTTATTTTGTCTTGGGTCTTCACAGGCTGGCAAGTCAAGCTCGTTATCGGTGGGTGTCTGTAATATTCTTCATGTATACAACAGCCATCATCAACTTCATATTAGCCATCAATATTATGAACAAAGCGGCTGGAACGAGTAATGCGTTTCTGTGAAATGAAATGCGAAAACGAAACCTCCGTCTCGCACACCGATTTCCATTTCGCTTCCCTGTTCCGGAGGTGAGACCTGCATAGTAATTATGGGATGTCGTCAGAGGAAGGATGAGGGCAGCACGGTCAGTCTCTGTAACATCACCTTGTGCGTACAGTCATTTAACCAGCCAAATGTGAACAGCTAATTGCAGCTGTCAGTCTCCTGATGGGCCATACTCACTGCCGCCTCAAAGGTCCAACAAAACAGGAAGCACAAATGATACACACTGATTTGTATGGTATAGTAGGAAGGTCATGAGGATGAGGATGAATCCAAAAAAACCTTTATAATTATTCAGTTCCCTCCTTTTGACACTCTCAGAAAATAAGCATGGTGTACTGTACCTTTCCTTGTTGCTTAGGTGGGATTTTCCAAAGTACGTCTTTTGTTAATTGAGTCTATATTCAGGACACAAATCCAATTTTCTGCTGTCATGTGATACAGATTCGATTGACACTAAATTGTGATGTTTTTCATTTTTCATATACGAGAACAATCAGATTGGAATGCATGTCCGACATCTACTGACAGCAGTCATTATATTGTGTGGAAGGCTGAAGAAATTGGTGATATGTTTAAGGATATTTAGGTAAAAAATGGACAAACGATGCACATGAATGTGGCTGCAATGCCAAAGAAACACTCTCCCATATAAATACTCTGTGAATCCCTCCACAGAGCGGTCCAACCACTGCTGGCACGTGTCCCGTAGCCACACATCGCTCGACACAGCAGTGCCACTAATAGCTGCAAAAACTGCAAAAGCTAGCCATCTGGCTTTTTTTCGCCCCCCGCGGACTGATCATGTGCAGCTGCCAAGCTGTTTGCTGACCTCCAGAGCAAATTGATGCAGGTTTGGGCTGCTAGTGCGTTCATGTGTTGCTTCTACTGTGATGGCTTGTGTCACAAATATGACTTGCATGTGAATGATATAAAATTGATCAGACGAACCAAATGTCAACCGTCAAGAGAGCCGAGATCCAATCTGAGCCAAATTCTAAATTGTGCAGTGCAGCTTGTAATGTGAATGTGATCTCAGTAAGTAAGTTCACTTTTACCTAGAAGGGTACATGTCCTGGTCTGTAATTACGGTCCGTTTATGTAGTTCAGATCAAATCTAGGTATATTATATCCAGGTAAAGGATACATGTTAAAGCGACAAAAGATGTACAGTACAGGCCAAAAGTTTGAACACACCTTCTCATTCAATGCGTTTTCTTTATTTTCATGACTATTTCCATTGTAGATTCTCACTGAAGGCATCAAAA
>JANCOA010000033.1:3265441-3277563 GCA_024363135.1 Leptodoras oyakawai
TTATATTATGAATGAACTAGTTTTGATGCCTTCAGTGAGAATCTACAATGTAAATAGTCATGAAAATAAAGAAAACATTGAATAATAAAGCATTGAATGAGAAGGTGTGTCCAAACTTTTGGCCTGTACTGTATATAATGATCCACGTTAGATAAACTAAATCGTCCCTAGTGAATGATTTGCTGTGGGTTAGGGGTGAGGGGGTTGAGGGTTGAGGGGGGTTGGTGCTGTGTAGGTTCCTGTGTAGGTTCCTCAATGCCATTACGTTGTACCCTAAGTAGTGTGCATACACTGTGATAAGAGAATCACTGGGGATGTGGGTTCACATATAAAAGACAAATTGAAGGTAAGTATACATTTAAAAAAAAAGTAAAGTTTAATGTCAGATCTCACGTGATTTCCTTTGTTTCTCAGAAGAAAACAGACTCGGAGCTATTCTACAAATAACGCTTGTTGTGTGTGCGACTCTACAGTCATACTCACTCATTAATACTGAAATTCATTTCAAATTCAAATGAATATAGGCTATTCAAATTTGGCCTAGCTTAGTGTTTCATCCAATTTTCATCCCAAACTGCGGCGCTGATGATTTTGTTTTAGTTATTTACGTATTTATTTTCGGCTATGCTTAGGGGAATCAATTATTTTTCCCATCCTTAGTCCAGCGAGCGGTTAAACTTTCCCGGAGTTTCTACGCGTTTCGACGGCAGGATTACAAGATCACTGCGGGCCACGAGCAGACTGGATCAAACAGCATAGCGCCACTCCAACCGCCGTTCAGGAAGAAGGGGGGGGGGACGAGAGAGACGGAGAGAGAAAGAGATTGCTGCATTCCCACTGACATGCTGTGCATTACCATAATTGGCTTTTCTACATGATAGGACAGAGGAAATAATAATGTCATTTTATTTACAGCCTTCAGTGTCCTGCCCCCACAGCCCTCCTCCTCCCCCCACCCGCACACCCCTTTCCGCTCTCGCTTCTCCTCTCGCTCTCGCGATCCCTCTCTCCGTCTCTCCGTCCGACACTTCATCGGGCCGCCTAGGTCAAATGACGTGGTTTGATCAGACCTGTCCAAAGGCATCAGGGCTGAGTGGCATGTAATGGAGACCCGGTGACAAACCACATTGGCCAGCCAAATAAGACTTGCCAGTTTTCCCATTAAAATGTCGGCTAAACAGCGTGGCTCTCCCCTGGCCACTCCAAAACCACTCTGACCGGCTAAATCAGCCGACGGAGAGGCGCCTGAATTGGACATTAGTACTGCAAATGACTGCCATGATTGCCCCCTCTCCTGCTAAATAAAATAAATAAATAAGGAAGAGGAGGGGTGTAAAGGTGGAAGATGCCACTTGTAGTAGGAGACACTCAGGCTGATGGTGGATCTGCACATCTGCCCATCCTTTCAGCATCAGCCCTGTATATTTTCTCTGGATTTTTATGGCACGCCGTACGCACGTATGTATTGTCCTGCCCTCATGCCATCTCCATGAAGCCTGTAGGAGACGTATGGAATCAGAATAGTCAAATGAAACATAAAACAGCAAAAATCAAATGTACGCATACGCACAAGTATACGGTTACTTAAATAAACCTCACACTTATCGCCCGTTTTTAGGATCTCTTCTTCCTAAATGTTGTTATCTTTAACCTATCAGGTATGTTTCTCAGTTCAGCCAATCGCGTTGCACCCGCGAACGAAAGCCAGCTTATAAATCTAGTGTGTGACCACATTTTATTTACTCCTACATTATTAATCTCGCATATTCTTCCTTTTAATGAGATGACGGTGATTCCATGGAGATCTAGCCCTGGCACTTTTGAAGACGTTTCTGGAAAATGATGGTTTAAGAAGCTCTGAACATCATAAATCTAAGATTGTTATGGCTTCTCGTAAAGCCTAACAAGCCTGAAAGAGCCTGAAATACCGGCGCAAGCAGCTAAGTGTAATTCGGCTTTGACTGACTAAACATTTCTCTTCTGTGCCTTTGTTATGTGTATGGGGGGGGCCAGCTCCGGATAGCATAAGGCTGATCCTTTTTAGTGTATTGTGTGTGTGTGTGCGTGTGCGTGTGTGTGTGTGCGTGTGTGTGTGTGCGTGTGTGCGTGTGCGTGTGTGTGTGTGTGTGTGTGTGTGTGTGTGTGTGTGTGTGTGAGAGAGAGAGAGATTTGAATGAAAGTATGTGGTATCCCACGCATATTCTACATCTCATATTTGTTGGTTGTGACAGTGAAACTGTGTGTGTGGGTGTGTGTGTGTCTGTATGTGTGTGACCTGCTCATGTCCTGCTCATGTCCCGTTGCTGTGTCACCTGTCCAAACTCTGTGAGGTCTCAGCAGCCACAGTGACAGCTCCGCTCTGGACACAGATGGCCTCGCTCTCCTTCTGTACCACAAACACACACACACACACACACACACACACACACACACACACACACAAGCTGACACATCTCCTCTGATTATTTTAGATATCACTTTGTATTATCCCTAAACACCAAGATCAAATTTCACATAGATTCTTTACATAAATAAATGGCTTTTTTTTCATATCCAGACAGACAGACAGATAGACAGACAGATAGACAGACAGATAGACAGACAGATAGACAGACAGATAGATAGATATATAGACCGATAGACCGATAGACAGACAGACAGACAGACAGACAGACAGATAGATAGATAGATAGATAGATAGATAGATAGATAGATAGATAGATAGAAAGATAGACCGATAGATAGATAGACAGACAGACAGACAGACAGGCGGGCAGACAGAGATGGATAGATCTATGTCAGTAGAAAAGAACTGTAAACATCCCTAAACATATTTTATTTCATATCATTTCATCTTATGTCATAGTTGCATTTCCTGCATTTGCATACTGGAACCTGATTGGTTCTTATATTTTACAATGCACAACATTCCTAGCTGACATGTTCAATTCCCTTCGTTTCCTAAAGAAATAACACAAAATAGACACTGCAGTCACTATTTTTTAACTCCACAAATGAACTCCAAGGAAAGAATATAATAATAATAATAATAATAATAATAATAATGTAATGTTTTATGGAATTTGGCATATATTAAAATAATACCGTATTGCACTCAGGACATCATGAAAGAACACGTGCATATACAAATATTCTCATCTCCTCTCATCTCCTATCTCATTGCTATTTCATTAAAATGATATCATCTAATTTTTCCCAGCCAGAGTTGCACAATATTCACGAAATCCAACTTTCCCGTCTGCTCGCGAAGAAGTTTCCACTCTTCCGTCACTACGGCTTCTTTTAATTGTATGCATTCTTGAAAACTTCTGTCCTTTTCTCACCCTTGACAGTACAATGTGGGTTTTTTTTTATATATTTTTTTTTATATATATTTTGTTGATTGACAAACACAACAAGGCCCCCTCCTCCCCTACACCCCCCTTAATCCCTCTTTCTTTGTTCGGCGTGAAGCTTAAAAGCAGAGGCTCAATGAAAGATGTCAGCAGTCAAATTTCTGATTGGGTTATTAAGTGCGAGTGCCGTTGCGATCGTCTGGCGGCTCCTTGACGCAGATGGAGGGGAGGAAGAAAAAAAAAATTGCCAAGTCGGGCCTTGAAGGCTTGATGCGCGGACAGTGACACGCCGGCACGCGTTGCCTGTCACACGCCACGTGGCGTCAAAGGCTGAAGAGACATGTTCGTTTTAGTGTCAGCTTCTGCCCATCTTCCTGCGAATGTCTCTCTCTCTCTCTCTCTCTCTCTCTCTCTCTCTCTCTCTCTCTCTCTCAGTCTCTCTCTAGTATGCACTCTCTCTCTCTCTCTCTCTCTCTCTCTCTCTCTTTCTCTTTCTCTCTCTGTAATTATAGTGAAGAAGAAAGTTCTCTTTTCTTGTTGTTTTAATGTGATAAGCTGTCGTAAGTGCTGCATTGACTTGAGGGAATTAGCCAGGCTGCGCTCCTCCGGGCGAATATTCCTTTCACTGCAATTTCCGATAACTGAGTTATTTGACAGTTTGTAATGTTTATTTCAATGAGTGCTGTTGCTTTACGCCGCCTGCTTGATTTCTCAGCGGGCCTGATGGATTGATATCGATGAAAAGTGTAAAGCTGGGCTTCAGCGGTGTCACACCAACTAAGTACCTAAATGAAGGATTAGTGGCTATAACATGAATATATATACTGTACATTTGCTAGACGTTGCCTCATATTAATAAAAATGTAAAAAAAAAACAAAAAAAACCCAGAGAGGCTCCGCCTCCTTTTGCACAGGTGTCAGTCAGTCAGTGGCAGCTGCTCCTGCGCTTCGTCTCTCCCCTCTCCTATCCTATCCTATCCTCTCCTCTCCTCTCCTCTCCTCTTCTCGCAGGCAGCCATAAATGGCAGCTAACAAACATCAGGTATCATGTCCGGTCTGATTACGGTACGCTCAGTAGCACGCTGTTTGAAGCTGACAGCACATCTGCTTGGAGCGCCTCAGACGGATCCTGGCATCTAGGACAGATAGCTGCTGGTGGCTCGCCGAGATAAAGGAGCAACTCTCAACTCTCAACACTGTCTGTCTCATTCTCTTCTCATCACCGTCTCCCTGCCCGCATCCT
Organism: Leptodoras oyakawai; assembly: GCA_024363135.1. Lineage (NCBI taxonomy): Eukaryota > Metazoa > Chordata > Actinopteri > Siluriformes > Doradidae > Leptodoras > Leptodoras oyakawai. Next base: position 3,270,041 of record JANCOA010000033.1, read on the forward strand.
CCCGCTCGCTCCGTCTCCTCCTCTGCTCCCTCTTTTCCTCCTCTGTCTCTTCCGATCGCCTTCAAACCCGTACAGGCTGCTTTTAGAGATTCAGAGGTGGTGTGTTCAAAATGGCTGATAAAAACAAACCCCCTTCAGACACACTTCCTGCATAGGGAGAACACTTTTTCAGACCTGGACACATTCTGAACACAAACACATTCACACACAAACACACACACACACACACACACACACACACACACACACACACACACACAGACGCAGAGGTGCTTTGATGTGTTTTTTTTTTTTTCTTCAGTGCTCATTTTGTTTATCTCCTAATGCAGATCGAAGCCAGCTGATGAAACAGGAATTTAATCCAACCGTTCCTGGTTATAAACTTGGTCTCATGGTCCTTTGTTCACTTTTCATTAAACAAATTAAGCAAGAAATCCACCATAGCTCTTTCCCTCTCGCGTTCTCTCTCTAGCGTTCGGGCTGCTGTGACAGTCTGCTATTATTCTGTTTTCTGTCACACCTCATGGCGCATACAATATGTGGAAACATATTTATTTTGTGCGTCTCCAGGATAAAATCGTGTGTGTATATATATATATATATATATATATATATATATATGAGAACGCTGGTGAACGCTTTTGTGGCGTTTCGGCTCCAAACCGGGAACATCTCAATTTGGATGTACATAATAAAAGAAAGAGAAGTTTATTTACCGTAAAGTGTTTAAAAGCAGTTTTCTTAAATCATAAAGTTGTTTCATTTAATAATAACCCTACTTGGTATTTCTTTAAATAACAGACTTAATAACTTGGTAATGATCCATGTATCCTTAAACAATTAGAGCTGGTTTAAAATCATGGGGTTTGTTTTGTGCTTCAGTAAATTTCCATTTAATTCAACATTCGCGAGCCGGTAATGAACGGATATCAGAGACTAATTAAAAGAGACGGCGTGTACGGCGAGTTTTACAAATCTCCTGACTAATTGATGACTAACTGCGGTCTTATTTAAGCTCAACACCATATTAGATCATAGCATGGAAACAGGATCTCGAGCGAGGTTTAATTGTTTGGCAATAAAATGAATCACACTTCAGACTTCATAGCACTCACGGCATCATAACAACTGCACTTACCAGACGATCGAACGATTTACGGCGTTCGAATTGAGACATTAAATATTCTCAGTCACTATGGGAGCGGAAGCCGTTCCAGGTTTTCCATCATTCCCTGCTCTCGCTGTCTCGTTCTCAGACGTGCACAGATACCGAGGCTGCACACACAGTGGACTCCCAGAGATTTAGTACAACATGGACCGTGACAACAAGACATGTCATTTCCACTCGTGCTTCGGCACGACACACTGCAAGAACTTCTACTACTGCTGCCAACTACACTGTGTGCAGCACCGCATCTTTGGCAATAACTCAGATGCAGTCTGCTGCCCAGAAAAGCCTGACTTGAGTGGCACAGTGGTGGGGGAAACTGGATCAAAGTCACTCACAGTCTCTGCCCTCTAACTACGAGGGAGAGAGCTAGGGAGAGAGATCGTACTTTTTTTTCCGTCGGTAGTACTGACTTACCTTGTAAACGGGGCAGATATCGAGTCATAGCAAATCATTTAAATATGTCTGTAAAAGAAGTGATCAACAATTGTATAGACTTACCACACCATTATCTGTCCAGTAACTGTGCAGTAATAAGATCTGTAGTATTGGGATAAACATGCTGCTTATTCACATGATAAATGCTCAGTACAAATGGATTTTGCTTTCTAATTTTCAGCTAGGCACACCGTGAAGCTTTTCTTCTTTTTTTTTTTTTTCCCAAACACCTGTCTGATCTCATTTTTTTATAATGTTCTTTTCTGCTGTTGTCCCTGGTTTTCATCCTCAAGGGGACTTATTTTTCTTGCTCATCCATGCTCTTCTTTACCCTTGCTGAGCTGTAATATTCGATAGCTTTGTTAGTCTCAGCAGTGAAGGGTACTATCTATCATAGTCAAGATATGGATGTTTGCCACTTTATAATTGCAAACCTGTGTCCTCTGCCAGGACTATTGACAAGAAATCTCTTTAGGATCATTATGTAGGCATGCAAGCACACATGCAGGGAAATTTCATACATCAAATAATGCCTTAGAAACCTCACCATATCTTTCAAACAGCTAAATCTATTTTAAAAGTTGCATTTTCTCTCCTTTTGAACCTTCCGCTTCATCATCATTTTTTTCCTCTCTTTTTTTCTGCTTTGGGTTTTTACAGCCTACGTGCCTGAGGACGAGCTGAAGGCAGCCAAGATCGATGAGGAGCACCTGCAGGATGATGGCCTCTCTTTAGACGGCCAGGACACAGAGTACCTGTGCAACGAGGAGGAGGATCCACGAGAGCAGCTGAGCTACCAGAACTCCCCTCTCAGCAATGGCACCAACCCTGACGCCGGGTACGGCTCACCCCTTAGTGACACCAGCGATCACCTGGCCGACTTTAAAAGCACCTCCTCCAAAGAGGGCCAGGAGAGGGATGAGACCGAGGACATGGAGACTGACGCTGGTCTTTCTGTGCATGACAGCTTGGCAAAGATGAAAGCCGCCTATGCAAACTTGATCTCGAATGCCTCATGGTCCAGCATCACAAGGGAAATTATAAAAAGTAAACAAGTTAATGTCAGCAGTAACAGTACCACAAGTAACCACAAGGGGAGCAATAGCCTTCTGAATAGTCATGCAACTAACGTTAACAGCAGTGGAAGCAGTAGCATTAGCACAGCTAGTGTTAGTGCCACAACCAGCACCACCCCAAGCAACACTTCTGCCAACGCTGCTACTTTAACCAGTAATAGCAATGGGAAAATAAGTGGTACAAGTAGTGGAAGTGTCTCTTATGACTGGCACCAGGCTGCACTTGCTAAAACATTACAGCATACACCATACCACCTTCTGCCAGAACCCAGTCTCTTCAGCACAGTGCAGCTGTACCGGCAAAACAATAAGCTGTATGGGCCGGTATTTACTGGTGCCAGCAAATTTAGATGCAAAGACTGCAGTGCAGCGTATGACACACTTGTAGGCCTGACGGTACACATGAATGAAACAGGCCATTACCGTGATGACAATAAAGATCAGGAGGATGACATGGGCAAGAAGTGGTCCAAGCCAAGGAAGCGTTCCTTGATGGAAATGGAGGGCAAAGAGGATGCTCAGAAAGTCTTAAAGTGCATGTACTGTGGACACTCATTTGAATCTCTGCAAGACCTAAGTGTCCACATGATCAAAACAAAACACTACCAGAAAGTGCCTCTCAAAGAACCAATGCCAGCGCTTGCCTCAAAGCTGGTGCCCTCTACCAAAAAACGAGTCTTTCATGACCTAGTCTCTCCTTGCTCGCCTGAGTCCATCTCTAGCACAACAGGTGTCCCACTAACAGAATCCACACCCACCAAAGACCCAAAGGTTTCTAATCCCTATGTTACTGCTAACAATCGATATGGCTATCAGAATGGTGCAAGTTACACCTGGCAGTTTGAAGCCAGAAAAGCCCAGATCCTCAAGTGTATGGAATGTGGAAGTTCCCATGACACCTTGCAGCAGCTTACAGCTCATATGATGGTGACGGGACATTTCCTCAAAGTCACCAACTCTGCTTCAAAAAAGGGGAAACAGTTAGTGTTCGACCCAGTAGTGGAGGAAAAAATTCAGTCCATTCCTCTTCCACCAACCACCACACGTCTACCAGTTCCAACTATCAAGTCACAAATAGACTCTCCATTACAGACCTCCATAACTGAAGAGAGGAAGGATTCCCAGGAGGAGAAAAAAGAGGTGAACGAGATAGAGAAGAAAATTAAAGAAGAAAAGGAGGACCCATCTGACAAACCGGAGAACTCTGAAAAACCTGGTCAGTACAAATATCTCAGAGAAGAGGATTTGGAAGAGACCCCAAAAGAGGGGCTTGACATTCTCAAGTCTCTAGAAAATACTGTTTCTAGTGCAATCAGCAAGGCTCAGACAGGTACCCCTACATGGGGTGGTTATCCAAGCATCCATGCTGCTTACCAGCTACAAGGGTCAGTGAAGACTTTCTCTGCTGTCCAGAGTGTCAAAATGCAACCCACATTCAGTGCTAGCAGCTTGAAGTCTCTGTCAACTGAAACCAGTGCCCTCATTCATTCCCCAGGAAGCCCATCCCCACCGCCAAACCATAAGAGCAATGTCTTAGCCATGGAAGAGTTAGTGGAAAAAGTCACAGGAAAAATTGTACCTAAAAAGGAAAAGGAGGAAAAGCCTACCGAGCGCATCACTAAACATGTCTCGACACCTTCACCATCACCTGTACCCAAGGAGAAAAAAGACTTCCCTCAGCCAACTGACCTTAGCAAGCCTACAAGGAATGGCATCAGTGAGGAGACCGAGTCAGTTGGTAAGGAAGGGGAACAAATTGAGAGTCATGCTGAAACCTCAGACAAGAACGGAACGGACACCCTGAAAACTCAAGTCAGCAACGGGTGCAGTAGTTTGGGAATAATCACAGACCACTCACCCGAGCAGCCTTTAGTTAACCATCTCAGTGCACTACAGTCCATCATGAACACTCACTTGGGCAAGGCATCCAAAACTGTCAGCCCATTATTAGACCCACTAGCAATGCTATACAAAATCAGCAACAACATGGTGGAGAAACCTTTTTACAGTCCAACTCAGGTTAAGCAAGTCGAATCCATCAGTAGATACTATGACAACGAAGACCAACCGATAGACTTGACAAAATCCAAGAACAGCAATGGGCGTCCAAACAACAGCTCCTCCACTGTCATAAGCAACAGTAGCAACAGCAGCATTCCTAGCAGTAATCGACCCATTCTTTCCAACATGTCTGAATCGCTGTCTTCCCCTCTGAGGGAAAATGCCTTGTTGGACATCTCGGACATGGTGAAAAACCTCACAGGCCGCCTGACACCAAAGTCATCGACGCCGTCTTCAATCTCTGAGAAGTCAGAAGCAGACGGCAGTACTTTTGAGGATGCCCTGGAGGACTTCACCCATGTCCAAAAGAGGAAAGGGAGGCAGTCGAACTGGAACCCGCAACACCTGCTGATCCTACAGGCTCAGTTTGCATCCAGCCTTCGTGAAACTCCAGAGGGGAAGTTCGTCATCACGGACCTGGGTCCTCAGGAGCGTGTACATATCTGTAAATTTACAGGTCTCTCAATGACCACAATCTCTCACTGGCTCGCCAATGTGAAGTACCAGCTCAGACGGACTGGCGGAACCAAGTTTCTAAAGAACATTGACTCTGGCCAGCCTCTGTTCTTGTGCAGTGACTGTGCCTCCCAGTTCAGAACTCCCTCCACTTACATTAGCCATTTAGAATCCCATTTAGGCTTCAGTTTAAAGGACCTGTCAAAGTTGTCTATAGATCTTATGAGAGAGCAGCAGGCAGTCACAAAAATGATAACGGACAAGACTTTCAGTTCTCTCGGCTTGAACGAGGACGACTCTAATTCCATCTATCAGTGCAAACTGTGCAATAGGACCTTTGTCAGCAAACATGCAGTTAAGCTGCACCTCAGCAAAACGCATGGCAAGTCTCCAGAGGACCACTTGATCTTCGTGTCCGAGCTTGAAAAGTTAGATAAAGCATAGAGGAACAGGCCAGGGGCAGTGAAGTGACAGACTCGAGAATCATTGCACTACATCACTGTTCTGCATTGCATCCGAACTGAGCCTTCAGTCAGAACCGATTCAGACTTTCGTTGTGCAACTGCCTGACTGGACCATGTTCTGTCTCTCCTTTTTGAGTTGTTGCTGTTTTTTTCACTATGTTGATTTCTATATCTTAATTTGTATTGTATTTATATATGTGTTAATTATGTGCATGGTTTTTTTTTCCCTAGTGATTCCAGATTTGAACAAATTTTCCACTGTTTGTACTTTGTGGAATTGAGAATGAGACCAGCATGGTATCCATGGGCATGGTCAGAGCAAGGCTGTAACATGTGAAAACAAGGAGTACCACGTGAATTTCGTTGAATCTATCATCCTTTATTCTTAAAATAACTGACAATTTTAGCAAACAAATGTGCAGAAGCTATAAAGAATATATAGAGTATAGAGTTATTGTTTTGAGCTCAGATTCCCAAATTTGACTTTATACCCTACAATCCGAAGAAATCACCGAAAAACCTACAAACGTCAGCATTGTATCTTTAAAACCTCAACAGATATCGATGGACTGGCTGCTTCAGATGATCCACATTTTCTGTTTGAAATGATTTCGTCTCAACATTTTTTGAGTTAAATCAGTTGTTGTTTAGTATCTTTTTTTACTGTAGCAATTTGGAAATGTATGCTTTGGTACAGACTTTTCTCTTTCTATAGGTTTGCTTCAAATTTCAACCTGTAAAGACTTAATCAAATCCTTATATACAGTACATATATATTTAAATGATCTGCAACGATGTACATTTTTCCATCGTCATATCTTGCCAGTTGCCGCAGCTTTGTTTGTATGGTGTGCATTCTTTTATATTGTCATTTTATATATAGTAAACAAAAAGGAAATAATATGTAAATAGATATATGCAGCCGGTATGTGAACAGTAGCGCTGACGTTCATCCTTTTGGTCCTCCAGTGTGGTTAATATTAATTGGTTTGATGGAATGCATCCTCAGATGCGCATTATGCCTGAGTGAAAAAGAGCAATGCACAACAGGAAAACCAGTGCATTTCAATGTTTTTAATCATACCATTGTGAAATGTCTCATCAACTCATAAAAAAATATTGTTTTTGTCTCTCAATTGTAAAATAAATCCTGACATTTCTTGACTAAGTCTCCGTTCTGTATTTGCTCTGTTCGGATCATGTGATCATGGCATGATTGGAATTTGGACATTTTGGAAAATCCTAGTACGTTGGAGGATCTTATGGTTGGGGGAAGCATTAAAGCCTTTGAGAAAAAGATCCATCCAAAGACACCCTGGGAAACTAGGGAATACAGGAATACACCCTGGATGAGGCAAATTTCCTTTACAGGGCACTATGCACACACGTTTTCACTTATGAGTGATTTGGTATCATCAGTGTACCTGTTGGTATGGTTTTAGGAGATGGGAGGAAAGTGGAGGACCTGGTGAAAAGCCACACAGACAGGGAAAATGTGCTACTCTACACAGGCAGTACCCCAACTCTATCAAACCACAGGAGCCTGGACCTGTGAGGCGGTAATGCACCATGCCAAAATCCATATTTTGGGTTTTGGTTTGAATGAGCCAGAGACTGTGCATAGAGTTGTAACGTTGTTGTATAGTTTCTCCCTAAATGTTTCACCTGGGGTGACACTGTGGCTCGGGTGGGTAGCACCGTCGCCTCACAACAAGAAGGTCCTGGGTTCGATGCCCGGGTGGGGCAGTCTGCGTCCTTTCTATGTGGAGTCGGCGTGTCCTTCCTGTGTCCGTGTGGGTTTACTCCGGGTACTCCGGTTTCCTCCCACAGTCTAAAGACATGCACGTTAGGTTGATTGGT
>JANCOA010000033.1:3338832-3350955 GCA_024363135.1 Leptodoras oyakawai
CACGACGAACTGCCAGTTCCGGGAGGGCGAGACCTTCACGTGCTTCCTCCGACACACGTGACGCCAATCGCCGCCTCGTTTCGAGCTGCGCCTCATGCAACCTTTGGGAGCAGTGTACCGCGCTTAGAGGAGAGCGCTCCCACCCACCTCTTGTATACATGAGCTCACAGACGCCCATGACTGGACAGTGTCGCGCTGATTGACATGGGGCGGAAAGCGTATGCTGCCCCTCCCACCCTTAGAGCACGGCCAATCTTGCTCTATCGGCTATGGGCAGCTATAGCAACACCCGGATTCAAACTCGCGATCTCTAATTAATATTTTTTATATTTCTTTATTATTTTTTTATTTTTATTATTTATAATAATAATAATAATAATAATAATAATAATTATTATTATTATTATTATTATTATTTTCTCTTTGCTTTTCTTATCCATATTTCTGCTAATATTTTTTTCCTTAATATTTATGAGAATACTATAACTCGATAATGATATTGTTTTGTATATTTTAGGTCTTTAGGTTATGTATGAGACTGCCCAGGACACTATTAACCATGATGTGTATGAACATGTCCTAATGTTGTACTTATGACTTTATTATCACACTGTAATGACAATGTTAGGTATGTTTCAGTGGGCTTTTACATAAAATAGGTTTGATTTGACTATTTATTTAACTATATCCCTGCAGTGTAATGACAGTGCTTTGTCTATTTTCTCAGGGTCCTATGATTTTTACTGTTTATAAGATTTCTATGGATACCCATGGCAGTCTTATGATATTGTCATGCCAAATATTTATATATATATTTTTTCTGGCCCTAAATTATTTTAGTATTGACATACCAAAGGGCACATTCCAAAGTTGTCATTGCAAATCATTTGTCATGGCATGTTAAGTGTCAGTGTAACCGAGCTCATGAAAGTACAAACCACATCGTTCTTTATTCTAGATGACTCATGTCAGAATGTATTTAAGCATTTATATCAGTTCTTCTGAAGGGTTTATAGATGCCATACAAACACTAGCCCTATACTGTATAAGCTTCTGTCCAAGGTTCCCACACTTACATCTTAAGAGATAATAATGAGATTCTATACTTCAGTTGGCCTGCATTTTGTCTATATCTATTCACAGTTAATAAAAAACGTGCTTGTTGACCTGATGCAAGAGATAATTATATAATCAACAAATTCATTGTTTCACTCCCAGTGGACTGCAAATCTTCAGCAGAATATTAGCTGTATAATTGCTACTGTAAATATGCATACTTGACGTGTTAATTTATGTTAATTAATCTACAAGTCATTGGGGTGTAGAAGGAAAAAAATGATCAAGTGACACAGAGATGTATTTAACAGTGAGTCGATCTCTCTCAGGAATGAACAAAATGAAATCTCAGACATGTGTGTGTGTGTGTGTGTGAGTGTGTGTGTGTGAGAGTGATTCTTTGTCAGCTAACTTTCCCTGGAGTTCAGAATGACAGGTAAGGAGCATAAGTAGTAATGAGTGAATAGGCAATGAAAGAGAGAGAGAGACAGGGAGATAGAACTGGAGAAGAGAAAGGAATAGAAAAGTTTCATATAAACCAAAAATATTTCTTTATCATGTGCTGTATGTGTGAGGGGTGGAGTAACACCCAGGGCAGGGGTGGCCCAGTGGTTAAGATGTTAGGTTACTGAACAGAAGGTTGGGGGTTCAAGCCCCACCACTACCACCAAGCTGCCACTGCTGGGCCCCTGAGCAAGGCCCTTAAACCTCAATGGCTCAGGTGTATACATGAGATAAATGTAAGTCACTCTGGATAAGGGTGTCTGCCAAATGCCATAAATGTTACACTTGAGTAATGGTACTTTGTTATAATACTTTTGTATTTATAGCCTATGTTGCATGAGTACTTACTTTTTACTCTGTACATTTTCATTTAGACATTCAAAATACTCGTCTTCTCTGATCAAGCCTGTGACTAAGTCACTGGGCTCAGTTCAGCATCCAGGCGTGTAATCAGGGTCATGAGTGTTGAAAAAAATGGAGTTGGCAAAGGATAACGTGTAGGATAATGTGATCATGTGACATTTTCTTTGCCTTCCAAGGTATGGACAGCATCTAATTTAATCTAACATGTGCTATATTTAACTAAGCCTGTTTTCTTTGCTAACACCAGATTCCACTAGCGTCATTTCCTGTAGCTAACTTGCTAAGCAGCAAGTCAAATTCTAGGTTATTTACATTCGCGTGGAAAATCAGCACTTGTCCAGAAATTCCCAGACTGAATCAAGACCAAAGAACATAATGGTCACAAACTCCAGTTCCCAGAAACCATGCTAGAGTTCACCTGAGTTACACACCTGGACTCAATCACGGTATATATCTCATTCAATGCGTTTTCTTTATTTTCATGACTAATTACATTGTAGATTCTCACTGAAGGCATCAAAACTATGGAGTACTTAACAAAAAAAGGTGAAATAACTGAAAACATGTTTTATATTCTAGTTTCTTCAAAATACTGTATATTTAAACACACAACTCCAGAGACTCAATATGAAGCAAACAGCTAGTACAGTTCCTCCAACATTACCAAGGCTGCATTTGTTATTACCTGCTTTCTGAATATTCTCACCTATTATTTGTTGGATTTGTTGCCTTATCTTACCTGTCCTTTACCTGGCCCCTGATCATTCTTGTGCTTCGGTTTTCTATGTATTGAACTGTGTATTATTTTTATTCCTGGCTTCATTAAAAGGTTTGCACGGCGGCTCAGTGGGTAGCACTGTTCCCTCACAGCCAGAAGGTTCTGCCTTCAGTTCCAGGTGGAGCGGTCTGGGTCCTTTCTGTGTGGAGTCTGTATGTCCTCCCATGTCTGTGTAGGTTTACTCTGGGTAGTCCAATTTCCTCCTAAAGTCCAAGAACTTGCAAGTTAGGTGAATTGGAGACACAACATTACCCATGACTGTGTTTGACATTGAACTGATGACACGTGTGCATCGATGTAACCTTGTTCATCCCACGAACAGCCATGGATGCTGATATGATGTTAGATAAACCAATAAACATTCATTAGTTCATTTTCTTGACCGATTATTCCTTTTCAGGGTCACGGGAGAGCCGGTGCCTAGCCGGCAGCATAGGGCGCAAGGCAGGAACCACCCTAGACAGGGCGCCAATCCATCGTAGGGCACACACACACACACACTCACACAGTAGGGCCACTTTAGAGACACCAATCAACCTAACGTGCATGTCTTTAGACTGTGGGAAGAAACCGGAGTACTCGGAGTAAACCCACGCGGACACGGGGAGGACATGCAGACTCCACAGGACCCAGACCGCCCCACCCGGGGATCGAACCCGGGACCTTCTTGCTGTGAGGCGACAGCCAATAAACGTTAAAAGGTTAACATTTCCTCCGTGAGTTTCCTGCTTCACCCACCTGGCATGCATCTTTCACTTTTAATTAAATTATAAGTAAATAAATATGTAGAGCTATGTAAAGTCTAGCATATGACTGACAAACTTACAGAGACTGAATAATGTTCGCATGCCACACTAAAATCATAACACTGTTTTAGATGTGTTATAAAATATTTATAAAAATGTATAAAATTTATACAACTTTTTAAAATAACCTGTGGTTTTTTTTTACTTGCTTTCACATGAGTATTTTATATTTATTTATTGATTTTTGGGCTGAATATTTCCACCATAATTGAGTAAGATTTTCACACATCTATTCTTTCGCTTAAAAATGTCATTCTTGCGTCCACCCCTGTATAGTACATGTTTATGTTACAGATACGTGATCTCTTTAACACACCACTGATCGCTGAGGTCACTGTCAGATGTCAGTCATTAATTTCCTCACCAGCTTTTTTTTTCCTCCCTGCCCCTGGATGTCTTTATAATCTCGACTAGACACCGCATTAACCCCCGCACATACAGCGATACGCATCTAAAATGGTTTTGTAGCCCTGAGGGCAAGTAAAATGACTGAAGTTATCAAACACCGCTGCCACCTCACGAGAATCCGAGCTGTCACCGTACGCTGATGGCTCCGCATCTCGCTGCAGCCCTCCAATGCCCTGTACATCTGCAACACGCGATGTCCCTGTAAGCAAGAACTTCCTCACTAACTCTTCCATCAAACGCCAGAATGGCAGTTAATATAGAGCAACTTAATCTCAGTTATGTTCTGATTAATGGCTGCCTTTTGATTGTTTAAGTTTCCCGTGCTAATCGGAGACACATCGCCATGGATGGATGTTAGGAGCGGCTCATTTTTTAAAAGCAGAACCACATATTTTTCCCTCTTTCTCTGCCATGCTAAGATTCAGTGAGCAAAAAAATGACTGAAGTGATGAATAATGTCATAAAATCATGCATGGTGATAAAGCAGGTCATCTTTCCAAGGTGTAATGCTCATCTGATAAATGCAAGTGCATAAACCGAAAATAAACACCTGGTGATACTTTCTATAAAGCGTGTGTTCATAACTGTGCATATTCATGATTCAGTTAGAAATCTAAGAATGCTTCATAAAGCTGTAATAATCTGTAAATAATGTTCATTTGCATTTTGCATGCAGACTTGTGGGTGTGGACATCACAACCCGCAAACTCCACCCACTGAGAGACAACGCATCACAAACTGTCCCCTATCAGCTACTATCTGGAGCAGCTCGACAGACTGCCGGGGGCCCATGGGGCAAATTCTCTGGCATCCTTCCCTGTGATGGACCTCCTGGAACAGAGAAAATAGAGCACAAGAAAGAAATCCTACTCCATTTTGTCCTTTTTCGTCTTCAGTGATGTGTGTCGTCTGGCATGATTGATTTTGCAGGTGAAGTACAGGTGATTGCTGGCAGTTTCGTTACACCACAAACACAGCGTCTTTTGTTTTCCCGTGCACCGTCTTCATTCCCTATCCTTTGGTGATCGAGTGAACGTTCCCGTTCACAGGAAGTGGAGATAATGCCGAATGTAGATTGAATGTTGGATGACTCAAATTAGTCTCCCCTTCCCCATAACCACCTCTCTCTTGTGATCTGTTGCTAAGTAACAGTTGACAGACAGGGGGTGACAGGCCAGTGATGACAGCGTTTGATGGCAATGTGTCTGTGGCTTGATGGCTGCGAGCTAGCGCCGCCTCATTTAAGCCAGGGAGAGAGTGAGAAAGAGAGAGAGAGAGAGAGAGCGTGCAGGAGAGAGAGAGAGAAAGAGAGAGAGATGAGTGTATGTGCAAACAGCCGAGCCAAATGCGACAGAGACGAAGCCAAAATACGGCAAGTCACACATGTTAGATGTGAAAATGCAGTCGCGTTACCATATGATGCCTCTTTTTTTTGCATGAGAGCAGAACGTATGGCTTAAAGAATATCTGCATAGGAGCATATTGGGGTATCGTGGGAGCATATTATATCACACTGCATTTTAAAAAAGTAAGAAAGGCATTAAAGGGATGGGAAATATGGGAAATATGACACAAGGAGGGTGGATGAAGAAAGAAACAATAATAATGATGCTATGCAAAGGGGAGAGATAGACAGGGAAGGTGGGAGAGAGGGAATAAGAGAAAAGAAGTAGTCTTGGCACAGTATTGGCTAGAGAAAGGTTTATTATTCTCGCCAGCACTCAATCAAAAGCTGGCCCTCTGAACAGAGACTAATGCTGGAGAATCCTCCTCAGGGCTCTCTCTCTCTCTCTCTCTGTCTCTCTCTCTCTCTCGCTGTGTCTTTTTTTCCCCTCCAGAGTGTGTGAGTGGTATCCATCTGTCAGCTGTCAGTGCTAGTGAAAGATATCCAGAGCTGTCACATCTTGTCAGCTCTCAGGGCTGAGGCCTATTGCAGCTGCTCGGGCCAACACACACACACACACACACACACACACACACACACACATTCACATTGTCCTCGAACCAAAAAAACGAGCAGGAGTGAGACGTGAGACACAAAGATAGATGAAAGCCAAATGGAAAGCAGAAGTGTATGAGAAGAAAGAGAAATAGAGAAATGATGTGTGATAGAAAGGGGGGGGTGGGGATTAGCAAGAAAAACATTACAGATACTTCGCTAAGGAAGAGAGTAATGATGGCCAGGGTGGGACAGAGACATGGAGCAGACATAAGTCAGAGGAACATACTGCACATAAGTCAGAGGACGTTCTCCAGATTTGTGAACTGGAATGAATGGGAAAGGAGAGAAAACGGTAGGTGAGGTGAGGTCAAGTGAGGCCAGAAAGAAAGATATTACTGTACTGCATGTACACCTTCCACAAGAATGAAACAGTTCAAGCACTGAAAACAACCTGACTACACAAACTCTAAGTTTGAAATAAGTGCACGATGCCACATCATACCTACATTTTCCACAAGAGCAACAGTTTTATTCCTATTATACCACAACAAATTAGCTAACAGTAACCAATTCCTACATTTACATACACTGAAGTCCCAGAAAAACTGGTACAGGAGCCTAAGCAGATTGCATAGTAACCCTAACCTATGCACATCATTGGTCGTGTCCTCCAGCGTGTATATAGAGCAACAGACATCTACGGATGCTTCTACAGTTGTTTCCACTCTGAGAATAGCAACATAATTACGATTTTGTGATTTTCAACACTTTTCAGAGGTAGAAGCAAAGTTTGGATTTTCACCTATGAGCATTTCTAGGGTGTTCTACGTTCTCCTCCCAATCAGCGCGACACTGTCCAATCACGGGTATCTGTGAGCTCATGCATACAAGAAGTGGGCGCTGACTTTATTTAGAAGAATCTAAGATCTGAAACATATTTTGGGTTGTTTAACACTTTTAAGTTTACTACATGATTCCTTATGTCTTCCTCTATAGCCTGGATGACTTCAGTATTCATTTACAATGTAGGAACAAAAAGAAAAAAACAAAACCATTAAATAAGAAGGTGTGTCCAAACTTTGACTGGTACTATATTACTGGTACTGATACTGGTAAATTTTATGGTACTTTAGTATCCAAATCAAGGACCAACAGTCGAGCTTCAGTACAGTAGGAGACATTAGAGAAAGTAAATCCATCAGGTACTAAATCTATCAATAGGACAAAGTGCAGGTGAGTTATGATGTTATATTATGGTGTCATCGAAGACATGAGTCTTCAAGAAATTCTTGAAACTATAGAGGGACACCTTTGCTCCGGAAGCTCATTCCATCATCGACAAATGATAAACCAGAACAGGTTGGACTGAGATTGCCTTGTATGTAGGGAAGGCAGAGCGAGACAGAGTCTGAGAAGCAGCATATACACCTGTATGAGTTCAAGTAGATAGGTGCAGACCCAGAAGTCACTATGTAGGTAATATGTAGAGGCATGAATTTGATTCAGGCGGCCATGGGAAGCCAATGGAGGCCAATGAGCAGTAGAGTGACTTGTGCCCTTTTAGCTTGCTCATAGATACAGCATCATATTCTGGACCATTCTGTAAGGGTTTCACTGGGCATTCTGGGAGACCCACCAGAAGGGCACTGAGGTAGTCACAGTGAGTGATAACCATGTCCTGTACCAAGACTTGGAGGGGATACTGATTCAGGTAAGGTTTGAAAAGATTTTTCTAATGTTGTACAGTGCAAAGCGGAATGACTGTGCGACAGATGTCACATGCTCAGAGAAGGAAAGCTGGTCATCAATCATGGCCCTCAGGTTTCTCGCAACCTTGGATGGGGTGAGAAGTTGAAGAGGTGATTTGCATGTTGATATTGTGATGGATTGACTGATTGGCCAGGATGACCAAGAGTTCAGGTTCAGAGAGGTTTAGTTTAATTCCTGATTATTAAACATTGACATGTTGTTTCCATTTCCAGCTACATGTAATATGGTGGAATGTCAAGAAGCAAGTTAGCTCCTGTTATCGACTGCATTACAGCATCTATAAACAGCCATTCCCTCGCCAGCCTCTTTCAGCCTGTCATATTAAAGAGAAACTATGTCCTGACATTTATGCATGAGAGTCCATTACATGCAAAGCAAAAGAATATGTTTTACATGCTTAAGAATGTTTTGTTTATTATTATGTTTTGATTATGTGAAGCTTCTGACATACTGATTATTGACTGGGGACAGTCATGGTCTTTTGGAGGCAGTCATGGTCTTGTGGTTAGGGTGTCTGTCCCGTCATCGGAAGGTCCCGGGTTCGATTCCCGTGACTGACAGGACTTGGCTGAAGTGCCATTGAGCAAGGCACCTAACCCCCATTGGCTCCCCGGGTGCTGTGGCTAGGGCTGCCCACTGCTCCAGGTGTGTGTTCACTAGTGTGTCTCAGTTAAATGCGGAGGTCCAATTTCACTGTGTGCAAGCACAAGTGACAAAAATGTCTGACATTCACTACAATTCTCTGATAAGTAGCTGTTAGTTAATATAAAAACAAGTACAAGGACATATAAACCTGTGATTTGAATTACAGCCATCACTATGTTCAGAGCTGCCGCTATAGAAAATAATCAACATCTTCCGGCCAATCAGATTTGAGAATTCAACATCGCTGCTGTATAACAGGTAGTATGTGCCTTCTGAAAACCCAATTTTAAATGTATCCATCAAAAATAAGATTTCAAGGGATATTCGAAGTGTGTGTGTGTGTGTGTGTGTGTGTGTGTTGTTGACACTGAAAACTGAGAGCGCATGTTGATGAATGTTTATGAATGACTATGCTGGTGAAATTCGGGATTAGCATATGCAACCTCAGCAACACTCTGATATTAGCCGTCCTGACAGGAGGAAAAGCAGCATGTGTTGGGGGTTTAAAAAGTGTGCTTTCAAAGACTGAGACCACGCATGTCTGTCTGTGTGTGTGCGTGTGTGTGTGTGTGTGTGTGTGTGTGTGTGTGTGTGTGTGCACGCACACTGATGCATGTACCAGGAGAGATCTGAGGCCTACGTGATGCACAGGCATCTGTGCAATGTAAAACAAACCCCTTTCTGTTTTGTTCTTCAAAAAAACACATTCTCCGTCTTCAAAGCACGAGACCAAAGTGGAGACCATTCCAAAGGTGTGCAGAAAAACAGCAGCTGCAAACACACATTCCTGCTCACTAATTCCCTTTTCCTACGCAGCGTGTTCATAAACAGAGTTTAAGAACCCCATCCCCACCCCCCCTTCGTCTTTCACAAGGCATCCGCTAACGCTCTGATAAATGCTGAGACAAACTCAAAGGCAAACAAATGTGGATTCAAAGGCAGCATTTTGCTGCAACTTAAAGAAGCCTGAGCTCATGACAACACGTCACCTGGGCTTGGGGGTTCGTTTAGTCAACAGAGCCACGGCAGGCTCACTGTTTTATTCATACTGAGGAACACGGGGTTTGATTATCATTACAAATATTTGAAGTTCTCAGACGCTAAACTTTTCTAATAAGTATACAACACAGGGATTAATTAACAGTGATACTGTGGTACTGAGTAGGCTTAAAGCAGTAGCTAACATTATGTAGTACATTAGTCCAGATAGTTAACTAGTGCCTTTTTATTTATACATTTTACAGTTTATTTTTACACCAATTACACCCACCCACCCATTCATTCATCCATCTATTAATAAATCCATCCATCTATCCATTCATACATCCAACCAACCCGACCACCCAGTTCCATCCATCTATCCATCAACCCAACTGACTCAACCACCCAGTTCCATCCATCCATCCAACCAACTAACCAACCAATGATAACCCACCCACCCATTTTAATCATTCATACATCCATCCAAACAACTAACCAACCATCTTTCTCATCCATCCCTCCACCTTTCCAACCAATTCCACCCACCCATTCCACCCACCATCCACATACCCATTCCATTAATTCATCCAACCAATCCACCCATCCATCCATCCATCCATCCATCTATCTTTCCAAACACCCAACCAATGATAACTCACCAACCCATTCCATTTATTCACCCATCAATTAATCCATCCATCCATCCAACCAACCACCCTACCAACAACACCCACCTTTTCCTTTCATTCATCAATCCATTAATCCATCTATCTATCCATCTATCTATCCACCCACCCACTCATTTCATACATCCATCCATTAATCCATCCATTCATTTATCCATCCATCTAACCAACCCATCCATTTATTTATCCATCCAACTAACCATCCATCCATCCAATTATACCAACCCACCCATTCCACTCATCTATCCATTCAATTCCATCCAATCAATTTTGGGAACTCTGAATGTTATACAAGATAATTCACTCTTCACAGTCAATCTCAGGGCACCTCTGCATATAAACAGTTACACCTACAGGTGAATTTTGCATAGCCAGGTTATCTAATATGGAGCCCAGAGAAAACTCACTCAAAAGTGCAAAACTGCACATAAACAGTAATCCAAGCTCAGGATGAAAGCCAGGACCTTGGGACTGTATGGAGCTAATGCTACCCACTGCAGCACCATTATGCCCTTGAATGAAATTCATGAGTTCATGACCCAGAGATGGGAAGACAGCATATCCCTGGTCCTTATTCTCTGTTGCTAACAGTTTTGAGGACATTGTGTTTGCAACCTTGACAAAAGGTTAAATGAATCCATCTAGTATAAATGAATACACATTGTAAAAAAGAATCATGCACAATAGTTATAGAATCAAGGTGTATCACCCATATGCATTACATTTAAACATGTATACCAAGTAAAAACTGTTGTCCTTACAGTTTTCTTTTTCTAATTGAATGAAACTATGAATAAAAAGCTAATAGCATGGACACTTGGGCATCCATGGTACTGATTTGTCCACCTCTGGCTGGACCTCTCATTGTGTGTGTGTGAGTGTATGCGTATGTTTGTTCTATAGCTAGGTGGCCTTCATCATAAGCCTGTTATATGTGTGTTTTCTGTTATTCTTTCATGTACTAAACACATCTTCAGTGGGAGAAATGTATTTTGCATGCACAAAATGACAATGAGAGTACTAAAGGATTAAAATGGCATAAATTGTGTTTAGTTAGGAGAATGCTATAGCTGAGCCTTCATTCTAAAGCAGAGCATGTTCTGCCTGTCTGAAGTCAAAAGCCTCACTGTCCGTTTCTGAACAATGCTCAGAAGAGACATACACAAACCTTTAAAGAGCGGACGAGTGAGCCTTCAGAGAAAGAGAAGCGCCACAGGAAAGTTCCAGATGCAATCAGGGTTTTTTTTTGTTTGTTTGTTTGTTTGTTTGTTTGTGTGTAAATGCAGTTGTGATGAAATATTGATGCTTCCTTCCAAACTGTCTTGTAAAGTCATCTCGTCTCTTTCGGGCCTTCAGTCTGCAGCACCTGAGGAAGAAGAGTGGAGAACGTGGCTGACAGAAAAGATGAACTCAGGCTTCCAGCGCCAGGCTGTCAGAAATGACACTCCCTGCTTTCCAAACAGACGGAATCACTAACTTCCTCTACATTTCGACATCTCGTGTGTGCTCCGTCTCTCTCTCTCTCTTCCCTCTCTCTGGCTAAGATGCTTGGATGCTGCATCCAAGGGTCTGATAGATGTTAATGGATGGTATGTGAATTCTGCATATGTGACAGGAAACATGATTTTGGATGTGTCCAAGTTATACAGTTAGACAGTTAGATTATAAATGATACAGTTTGATTTCTAAATTAAGGAAGAAGATACAATGGGGTGCGATGTTAAAGGAAACTAATCAGTGGCATGATGGTAAGGTGTGGCCAAACATGAAGATTAGCAAATCCTATGTCATACCACAGCCCGCTTTAATTCCTCAATCGGATTGGTTGGAAGGTGTTTATTCATTTTCTATAACTGCAGGTCTCACAGTTGTGCCATCTGTAATTAAAAAACATGGATTCTTAATTTGTTTTTGTTTCTAAAGAAACAAGTAATCCACAGAGCCTTCTGTAGTCAATAATAAAAAAGTAAATAAGGTGTTATCTAACAAGAAAAAGTAGTAATTATTGATGTGGTTGAACTTTTTCCACCTTTAACATTAGACATTTGCAGCTCACTCTGAGAAACCGGTGGGGTCAAGGTGGGGGCCGGAAGAGAGGCGAAGCAAACAGTCAGCAATTCTGGTGAAGCTTTGCAATGAGTTTGCACCTTAGCCTTGGATAGTGATATTGCAGTGAGGTAAAAA
>JANCOA010000033.1:3365533-3380934 GCA_024363135.1 Leptodoras oyakawai
GGCAACTCTGAGCGCAAGGGCAGGAATCAACCCTAGACAGGGCGCTAATCCATCGTAGGGCTCATACACACACATTCCCACTCGCATTCACACACTAAGGGCCAATTTTCCCATCACCAATTCACCTACCTGCATAATAATAATAATTATTATTATTATTATTTTTTTTTCCTATTTTATTTAATTTTTTTATTTATTTTTTTTTTCATTTAAGAATTGAAGCTGAATTATGGTTTCAACCATATTTATTATTTCAACATGCTCCAGTAACATGCTGTGATTCCCTTTATGCTCATTTATGTACCAGCTTTAGTCATAATATTAGACAGCATGTGTACATTTTATGAAATTTTAAACAATTTAATATGTGTTGCCTTAAACAGCTACTTGTTAAGATTATTTTTGCTACTACTACTACTAGTGCTGTTTGTAATAGTAAATAATGTTTAAGGAATCTACTATATAGAATTTCCACATAATCATGAACAGTCATACTTATGCTTCATTATCATTGATTTATTAATCATGAATCATTAATGCAAAAAATATTGTGTCTTTTGAGTGAACATAAAAGGCCCCGGGTCTCAGTGGGACGAAATTGTTTGGAGTTTACGGTTAAAGCTGTCATACACTGCTAAACTAGTGGGTAAGTTCAAAGCCCTGGTAGCACAAGGGTGTAAAAAAAATGGTACACAAAACTTGAGGCTGTTGCCATGGTTACCCCATCAATTTCCCAAATTCTTTGTTTTCTATGGTCAGTCTTAGCCAAGGTCTAGAGTCACCATGAAGGAAAAGCACTCACACCCATAGCCATGTTCAAGCCACAGGATTTTCCACTAAATGAAGCGCTCAGGCCCTCGTTATGGACATCTCTATCACAGCATGTACATACACAGCTGCTTTTATTGCTGCCATAATAAAAGCAGATTCACTAATGACTCCGGGCTACGGTTACAGCAGTGTCGTGAGCGTCCGGCCCACCATCGCCATAGCAACCAGGCCATCGCACACCTCACTTTTGCTCCTGACTGCCACCTTATGGCTGATCTGACCTGCTTCACATACACACACACATGCACACACACACACACACACACATATACACTGATAGATCTTTAGTCTTATGAGATCAATGTCTCCTACTAAGATATAAAAACATGCCTATGCAAACACAGTCATATGCAAAATATTATTCAGTGGCATAAAAGGCCACAGACCGTGTTTTAGAACTGGATGGATTCTGATGGACTGAAAAAAAAAATCTTGATAACAGTTGGACAGTTTAGTAGTCGACCAAAGAAATAACAGATGGACGCAACATTCTGAGCCTTAGGCAAGAAGCACGTCCCATTAAGCTCTGTCGTTCAATCTCAGCACCCTTCTCTTTACAAACACAAATACCAAATCCAGTTTTGTGCAAGACTTGCATCCTTGAGAGTTTTCCTCTCTGTGTCTTTGTCTCTATCGGAGATCGGCATGAAAGGAAGAGCCGTCTTGGGTTCTTGATGGCTGCCTGCTAATTGCTGACCCTAACAGACCCAATTAGAGGCAACAAACACCCTGCGTCGACCCAAGGGACAACACGTCCCAGCATGCCGAACACAGACACACTCATGACAACACACCAGAGCAACAAGGACCAGCCATTCTCACTTTCTTCTACAGCATTATGTTCCCTTTCTTGTCTGTGTGAACACTTATAAAAAACATGACGACTTTCTGACGACACATGTGACTTGTTAATGCACTTGTTCATCAACTCGGGTCTCTGTAGATACGTAGACGATGCCGTGCAATATATGCACCATGCGAAAGTCTTAGGCACGTGCAAAGGACAAAAGGAAGTAAACTGCCTGAAGATGCCTAAAAAGTCATTTAAAAATAAATGTTCCTACATTTATAAGAAAAAAATTATAAAGAGCAGTTAATAGTAACAAATGAAACAAAATGTATATTTGGTGTAACAACCCCTTGCTATAATTTTAAGGAAATTAACAGGTCATTTTGTAACTGATCTTCTGAAGCCTTTTACTTATTTTTTTTTTTTGCATGGAAAATCCAGCAGACTTCATACACTTTTTTTTTTGTCTCTCAAGTGGTCTGTTAAGTACATATACAAATACATAAGTCATATACTGAAGTACCAGAAAAACCGGTACTGGAGCCTATGCAAAATACATAGCAACGCCACCTATGCACATCATTGGTTGCTTCTTACAGTGTGTATATATAATGATGGACATCTATAGAAGTGTCTGCTGTGAGAATGGCAAGTTATCACGATTTTGTGATGTTCATTGCAGTTTAATAGTTGAAGCTGGTGAGATGGGTCATAGCATTTCAGAGGTAGAGGCAAAGAGGTAGAGCATTTCAAGGGTGTACCATGACTACAAGAATTTCGGCAAAACTTACGAACTTACAACAACAGTGACCAGTGCTGGCTGGCAAGAATTGTTGCACATGATATGTGTGCAACACTGCCACAAGTAACATCGGAATTCAATGATGGGACCTCAACAAACATCACCATGAGAACTGTGCAACTTTCCTTCCAAGATCCCATGAGGGAACTCACTTTACCAGTTTTTCTGGTACTTCAGTATATACATATGTTTAATAGTTGAAGCTGGTGAGATGGGTTATAGCATTTCAGAGGTAGAGGCAAAGTTTGCATCTTAACATATGAGCATTTCAAGGGTGTACCATGACTACAATAATTCCGGGAAAATCTCGAATGTATGACAGCAGTGTGGCCATAAAAAAAGAGTCTGGGTGAATGTGACCAGCGTCGGCTGGCAAGAATTGTTTCATGTGATAGGCATGCAAAACTACCTCAAGTGAAATCGGAATTCAATGCTGGGGCCTCAAAAAACATCACCGTGAGGACTGTGCAAGGTTGCAATATCCAAGATCCCTTGCGTATCAAGTATTACCTGGTATACCAGTTTTTTCGGTACATCAGTATACATAGAATAGTAATGTTTAGAATTATAAAGTATTTTTTGTACTCAGTGAATACAATGTGTGTGTAAAAACACCACCCAGGTAGAAACCGATACAGAGAGTGCCCACACCACTACCCTGCTGCTTGGTGAAGAAAAGATGACAGTTGCTGGAAAACCTACATTATTTAGAAAACAGATCATCTTCTTTCATTGCTAGCATCTCTAAATGTTTCTATAGCCGCTTCCCAAGAACTACCTATAAACACGAATGCACTATGCCTTCTGGAAGACAAAGAACTGTCAAATAAAGACTTCTTAAATAAGGGGTTGGGGTCTGTTGGAACAAGAGACGAGGACGTGCTTGTGCTGCTTTACATGTTGATTTGCTGTTGTGTGAGGGTCGTGATTGTGCTACATATTATTAAGGGACACTTAGCTGAGCTGTGTAACTTGCCCAGGTTGGCACAGGCTACAAATGATCATTACATGTGTGTTTTTCCTCAGGAAAAGTAAAAGGGCTTCCGTAAGAGAAGAGAGAGTTCCCCGGAATGGTGTGATGTGAACACAAAAGACTAAGAGTTGAGAGATCAGCTCCTTACCCTGCCATTTCTGAACACCTTCTTCTGTTCCCTGTGTTTACCCAGTGCTCTTTTCTGTCACACTGACACTTTATTCTCGGGGAAAAAAAAAAGAAAACGCAATAGATAAATAACACAACAGCGACAGAGCCCCGTAATCCCTTTTGTTTCGCTGGATTTGTTCCTCTCATGTGCTTACACACACAACTCTCCCCCATCCCCCTCACCTATGTGTACGAGAGTAAAAGATATTTAGTGACTTTGATATGTAAACCTACAAAATCTTACCTGAGGCAAAGACGATCATCGCTTTTCCCACAGTCTGCTCAGATCAGCAGTGGAAGAGAGAACAAAAGAGATAGGAGTGGACACAAAAGAGCAATGCAAATCTCTTTCAGATTCCAAAAAAAAAAGACAGAGGGGGAAAAGGAGAGTGAAAAGGATGGATGAGGAGATTTCAGAGAAAGACAAAGCCTCCATTTTGGACAAGAAAGGAAAAAAAACAGCTGTATTGGGTTCTGTTTGCAGTTTCCTAAAAAAAACTGTTTACATTTGTCATTTTTATCCAGATAGCTTAGCATTTACCTCACTAAGAGTCTGTGTGAAAAATACTTTAAATATAAGGAAACCACATTCTTCATTACTCAAATCCAGTATACAGTACTATTACATATTGTTTAGTAGAGTACTATCCAGCCAAAATGCTGTCTGCTCTGAGAAATACGCATCATGCTAATTTAACCGAGCGCATTGTTGTGCTAGGTCATATCCAAAGAGTTCTCGAAGCCTCACAATGCATTTTTTTAATGAAACGGACAACCGCTGCCCATTTAAAATCGCCTGACCTCAGACTTTAACACTGGAGCTAGTAAATTAGCCCTAGAGACAGCTTTGGCCAAAAGGTCACTGTCGTGTTTTTTCCCCTCTGCTCTCTCTTTCTCTTTCTCTCTCTCTCTCTTTGACAATCTGAAACGGAAGCTCTGAAATTAGATTTCATCCCCCACTAGGATGACATGTTTATTTACATAACCTCTATGGACAGTGCGAGTAGCAGCAGTAGCAGCACCCCAGATCAAAATCAACTTTTATTTTTTTTAACCACGTCACCCAGCGGCCATCACTAACTAGCTGGGAGGGTAATTTGTTGTCAAAATGGCTGATCTGCAAAGGGCCTTGGCTATTCTAATCTCGAGAAGCTGTAGTACTCGCTTCTAACACACGTCCCTGACCCCATTCTGTTGCCGTGGATTGTGTTAAAGGGGAGAAAAAGACTTCCATGCATACTGATTTAATCCAAGCACGGTCAATGATGAGAGATGAACGGGTGCTTGGGACTTCTTCTTGATTGTCAATGCCATCTCCTCAGGGATTGGATTTAGGTTCATAACAAGAAAGCGTCATAAAAAGCAAAGCAAGATTGTCATACTAGGTGTGCTTTTATAGAACATCACAAAAGAGAGGAGGAGGAATACTTACTTTATATATCCTGCTAAAAAACTGTCATAACAGCATGGATTATTCAGTCCTCTAAGAAACTGACCTGTTGTCATAACAATCTTTGTGCCAAGCGTGAAGAGGTTGTAGCCATTTCTTCATTAGAACAATACAATAATAGCTTGTGAGTTAGTAATTATACAATACAATTAACTGCATCTATAGTATCAGTATATTTAGTGACAGCTTGTCAGGATACTGAATGGAAGGACAAAAAACAATCTACTACCTATCACTAACTCTGGGCTACTACTTTATGGTTGATTATTACAGTGCCAGTTATCATCATAGGCATAAAACATGTTAGAACAGAATAAATGAAAGTAAGCAAGGTAATACTATACAAGAGTTTTGAGTTTGTATGCCATGTCTTGGGCAAAATCTGTTCTTATTTGTTAGCCAAGTTTTTTTTACTCAAACTGCATACTGCATTGTACTTTGAATGGACAATGTTCACTTACAACATCAGCTCCAGCCTCTACTTCCTTCCATTCTGTGTATTTTTACTTACAGACCTTGTTGGTGTTGTTAATCTTGGGTAGACAAAAGAGAAAAGAATCCACTGTCAGCTATTTGTGCTTATGAAACTACAGTCACTGATCAGTATCTGTATATAAATCAATTCTGATTAACATCTTCAGTAATAATAATAATAATAATAATAATAATAATAATGTTCATAAACATTGTGACTACAGAATGATGATTCATATAGAAACCCCATTTCCAGAAAAGCTGGGACACGCTCTAAAATGCAATAAAAATTGAATTCTGTAATTTGTTCATTCACTTGAACCTTTATCTAACAGACACAAGGACAAAGAAAACATTTTCAGTGTTTTTGCTAATAAACTTAAGTTTATTTTTTAAATATGAACAATTTTAGAAATTCATGGCTGCAACACACTCAAAAAAAGTTGGGACAGGGGCAAAACAAGACAGAAATAGCTACACAAGTAAGACTGGAAGGTTCCACAATGAGCAGTTTAACTAGTAAAGAGCCAGTGTAGCTCAGTGTAGGGCCAGTGTAGCTCAGTGGTTAAGATGTTGGACTATTGACCCAAAGGTTGTGAGTTCAAATCCCACCACAGCCAAGCTGCCACTGTTGGGCCCCTGAGCAAGACCCTCAACCCTCATCTGCTTAGTTGTTTAAATAAGATAAAATGTAAGGGTGTAATTATGCCATAAATGTAGTAAAGGTCATCAAGATCGAGTATAATAGTAGCATCCACCAAAGTCTTAGACTATTCAGGCAAGGATGGGTCGTAATTCACCACTTTGTTCCAAACCTCATGAGAGAATTGCCAGTCAGTTCAAATACAATGTTTTTCAGTGCAAGGTTGCAAAGAATTTAGAGTCTTTGACCATCTACAGTTCATAATATCAAGAAAAGATTCACAGAGTCAGGGGAAATCTTGGTGCATGAAGACCAAGGGTGGAAACCGCTGCTGAATGTGTGACCATGAGAAACCGTCATTCTCCTGTGATGGACGTAGCCACATGGGCTTGGAAGTTCTTTGGAAAATCATTGTCACTTAACACAGTCCACCACTGTATCAGGAAATCCAGCCTGAAACTGCATTATGCAAAGAGGAAGCCATATATTCATTTTGGGCAGAAATCCTGGTGAGTTCTCTGGGTTTGAAGTCTCATCTGAGATGGACCAAAAGACAGTGGAAACATGTTCTGTGGTCAGATGAGTTTCAGCTTGTTTTTGGAAAAAATGGATGTCGGATTTTATGTACAAATAATGAAAAAGACCATCCACAGACATTTACAAAAAAAAGTGCAATAGACAGCATCTGTGATGACATGTGGGTGCATCGGTGCCCACAGCATGGGTGATTTGGAACCAGTGATGCGGAGGTTTATGTTGGTATTTTGGTGAGTTCCTTTTCCCAGGAAGTCCATGTCTATTTCAGCAGGACAATGCCTTGCATGAGTTACAACAGCGTGGTTTGACAGGCCTGCCTGCAGTCCAGATCTGTCTGCTACTGAAAATGTATCGTGTATGATATAAAGGAGAATCTGACAACAGTGACCACAGACTGGTGAGCAGCTCAAGTCTTCTACACAGCAGGAATGGGCAAAAATTCCACTTTTTATTAAAAAGTATAATAAAAAAAAAATAACCCAGTGGTAAACATACCTCTGTCGCAACCTTTTTGATTGGTTCACAGACATCAATTTCAAAATTTGTTTATATTTAACAAATACAATTAAGTTCAAGGTTCAAGTGAATCAAAAAAAAAACAAATTCCAGATTTCAGGTTTTATTGCATTTTAAGAAGGTGGGGTCTGTGGGGTCTGAATGTGCCCATGCTGGTGTGTGCACACATATGTGTAGCAGTGAATATACAGCAGGAAGTAGATGGAGGGCCAAGTGTGACAGGTGGACAGACGTGATAAGGAGCAAGCACTGCCACACAGCACTGAAGCTCTGGGGAATATCCAGCTGAGAGCTGCTAATAGCTGATACTCATCAGTGATAGAGACTTCCTATCTCTCCTCTCTCTGTCTCTGTGGATTAGTACACTCATTCAGGTTAAGCCCGAGTTCTCCCCATTTCTAAGTATATCTAGTATAACAATGACAAGACCTTTTGAGTTAGAGATTTGTCACAGGGGAGTAAACAAAACGCTCTTTAGCTGCTAGTGTGGGTAAAATGAACTTGAGTGGGAGTGCTTTGAGCATTGAATGAGCTTGATGTGAAAGAACTGTACAGGCTTGTCATTTTTTTCTGACTAAATGACATGATCCTTTTCTTTTTTTTTCCTAAGCAATCAATATAACAGTCCAGAAATCGCATGTACGCATTGGCATAGACGATCCCATCCTCACTTGTTTATATTTAGTTGTTTGCTGTTTGTTGTACAGTATCTCTTGTGCAGGGTAATCTATCACGATCATGACAAACAGTGAGTCAATCAGCAGTGTGGGAGGCAATGTGTCACAAACACACAACGCCATCTGCTCGGAGTTTGTTCAACAAAGATCGATTGTGCTCGAGGACGCTTTTTCCCTCTCGCGCTTTCTCTCCCTCCCTCGTCCTCTCGCCTCCTCTCTTCTCCTTTTGTCCGCTCCGCGCCGAGGAAAATGTGCGATGCCAAAAGACGCACTGTAACAAGACGACGGACAGCTCAACTGATAACAACAACAAGAAAAAAATGATACTTTTTGATACCACTTTCTGCTCGACCAAGTTTTCCTGATCATACTTTTTTAGTCACAAGTGCCAGGGTGGATTTGGCTACTGCGATGCTTATATAATCCTACCTTTTTAAGATTTCTGGAGAAAGATGAACAAAGTTAATCTGACAAACTTTGGCTTATTGGTATTTGAACATTGGTCAGGAATGGAGTAATGGTACAACCTTTAATTATAGTTGGCCTGGGAAAATGCATGGTCAATTTTTTTAACCGTTTCTACTGTCATTGTGAAAACAACAGATTTCCTAAAGTGATACCCCACTTACCTCTACATTTACAACTTAACCATGGTGTCATGGTGGCAAAATATTGCTATTGCTATACTGTACAGCATCAGGGTCTCTGGTTTCCTCCAGGTTTCTCTCTGTGTCCTTTTTAGTCTGGTACTTTCCAGTTCCCTACCACTTCCCCCCAAAACCTCCAGTAGGTAGACTGCATAATGTGTGTGTGGGGATGTTTTTATATATTGGTGGGGACCAAAAAACCCCCACAAGAATAGGAATATCTGACAACTTTGACATTGTTTGCACTTTACCTTGGCTTTATTTGCTTTAAAAAAACGTTTAAAAAAGAATAATAATTCTATTTCATAACTGGGGTTAAGGTTGGGGTTGGCATCACCCACATCAGTCCCTTAAAGTGAGAAGTGAAAGTCACTCACGCCATTTAAACATGATCCTTGTCATCCTCTCTTCCCTCAACATCAGAGGGAAAAGTGGGAAAATATATTTTTGTTATTAATCTTTGGTCATTTTACGATTTTGCCGAGGTGTGTAAGCACTCTTCCCTGTTCTGATAACATCACGGTACAGGAGCATCAAAATCCGGTTCCGTAATGACTTGATTAGGCTGACTTCTGTATATGGATCGGATTGTCGGAAAAATTGTTCCCCTCAGGACAGCATAGTGAGCAGATCAGAAACTCTTCAGGCACCGTTACTGTAGTTCTACATTGGCTGTCTGTTGCATGAGATGTTCAACACAAACTTGCTAATGTGAAATGCATAATGTAATTAAAGCACGCCATAGCAAGCATTGTTAGGGCTTTGGTAAACAAGTCGCAACTCTTTACACGAGGGTGGACATGGCAGAGACTCGACACGAATAACTTCCACATAGGCTGTTTGCCCCAGAGCTGTAGGTCGGGACCCGTTTCAGAAGAGCATGTTGCACTGGTGGATGCGCCGGTGCGAAGCTACCAGTCCTCTCTTTGTTCAGACGGTCTGCTGCTCAATGCCCTTTGACTCTCGACATGCCAGTTAAAACGGATATAGAGAACGGACAAGAGGGGACTGCGTATGGTGTTGTCAAGAGACCTGGAGTAGTTTTGTTGACGGAGACATCCGTGCATAAGCCCAACTGGAGCTAGAGGCCCCCGTAAAGCCAGGGGTCCTACCCCCATCAGACTCGCCATTGACCCTTGTTGTGGTGTTTACACCCAGGCAGGTGCGTCCATGATGGCGGACTGCACACGCGGGCATCCATCAGGGCAGCCACAGCCCCTGGAGGGAATGTAAAGTGGGGCTCCTACAGCATGAGGGTGAGGCCCCTGTCTGTTCACCTGCCAGCCGAGGGCACACCGAGGCCTATAGGCACAGACGGCCTCTCCTAGCCTGCTGCTCCCCATGACTTCTGGGGTCAAGGTGCTTTCCTTTCATTCGCTCAGGAAACTGGTGTCATTCTGCTGATGGATCTAACGCGCATTCTCGTCAGGCATCACATTTACCTGATGTATTTTTCTGTTATTTTGAGCAGCTTGCTCTTATTTTATCTAGGTACATAAATGATTTCAATCAGTTCCTGGTTATTTCCAAACCAACTACAGTGTACATTTTTTAGGCTGAGGACAAATAAGGATGACAAAGACATTTAATTCACAGCAACCTAGTTTTTATTTCATCATCTCTGGAAACAAAATGGACAAATAGTGAATGTTAGGGTAGTAATATGGATCAAAATTTTCATCCGATTTCTGTAAAGCTGCATTGTGTCTGCTGCCTCTATTGTATCTATAGTGCTATAAACAAATAAGATGTAAAGAATAATATCAAAAGATCAGTGCACAAGTGGGTATTCCTTTATTTCCTGGAAATGTTTCTATAGTGCACCTTTAAAGACAGATTATAAGCAAATATGCATATAGTAATTTGACCTTTTGGAGTAAGCCTTAGCATGTACAACGTACGCAACTGTCTCCATAAAATATACTACACTATACTATACTACACTATACTATACTACACTATGCTATACTATATTATACTACACTACACTATACTATATTATACTATACTACACTATACTATATTATACTATTCTACACTACACTATATTATACTATAATACACTATATTATACTTTACTACACTATACTATATTATACTATACTACACTATACGATATTATACTATTCTACACTATATTATACTTTACTACACTATACTATATTATACTTTACTACACTATACTATATTATACTATTCTACACTACACTATATTATACTATTCTACACTATATTATACTATAATACACTACGCTATATTATACTATACTATGCTGCACTACACTATATTATACTAATAGTATAGTATAATGAGTACTAGAAGTAGTATATTAATGCACTTTTTGTCATGTTATTGGATATTATTGGCCATTATTTACTTTTTAACTTCTTTTATTTTTATTTTTCTATTAAACTGTCCACTAGAGGTTCATTTTCACTCCAAAACCACTCACAACGCAGACTTTCACATTTACCTGCATTTGAAAAAAATAAAGAAATAAAGAGAATAACAAACAAACATAAGAATGCTTTCCAGCGTCATGAGAGGGCTGTTTGCTTTTCTTCTCCTCTTTTTTTTAACACCCAAAAACCTCAACACTTTTCTCTCCAGGGGAAATGGCCACACTTCTCTGGGCTCTGCCTATGAACAAACATCTGCTGTGGGAGCGAGGCGAGGTCCCTTGACAATGCTTCTTTAACAGATCCACCCTTCTTTCATGCGATTTAATCGTGTGTTAAATGGAAAGAGCCATAAAACACTCCAAAAATGAACCCAAAGTCCAATAACAAATTTGCAGATTTTTAATGAAGGGTTCTCCTCACTCCTCTCTCTTTCATGCTGGTGCGTATCGTTCTCTGATTTCTTCTCAGCACCTCTGTATTCCTCTGTTAATTCACTTTCTAAACACCTGCTTTTGTCCCGTTGATAATTATAACCGGTGCGTTTCCTTTCCTTTCTTTTTTTTTTTTTTAATCTGCTCTAATAGCGCTCAAGCTGAGGTGCTTTGCAGCTAATAATTACAGAAGCTGGCCTGGGGTTTGGCTCATCTCTGCTCGTGGCTCTGTGCTGCGGTCCTGATCACAGCTCCACAGCGCTAACATCTCAACTGGGAGAACTCAACATCATGTCCCTGACTCTCAAAGCCTCGCTACAGCTGTCTCTCAGAATTCCAACCTCCACCGAAATGCAATATTCATCCCTATTTAGGGACATTTATTTTCAAGATCTTAGTACAAACTTGACCTTAAAAGAGAAGAATTAATAAGATGGCAATATATCAGGAAAAATAAACTGGTCCTTAAAGCCCTGAAGGAAGAGCAAACAAATCGCTGGCACCGATCTCACCTCTGGGATTTTTCTCTCCCTCTCTCCCCTGCTCTCTCCTCTTCCTCTTTTCCAGCAGTTAACGCTTGCACTGCATCATTAGTGAAGCTGCTGTTTCTTCTCAGATCAAATGCTGTTTTTTTTTTTTTCCTCTCCAGAATCACTAGAAAATCTGTTCGTTTTGAAACCCTGAGGGTTCGCCCAAAGGCTTTAAAAGCATAAGCACGTCAATCCGTGCATGTCTAAAGCACTCTCGCAGGCTGCATATTAAAAATAATCAAATAAATAAATACAGTGAGCGTTTAAACAGTAAATAGTCTAAAGCTGTGGTGTTTGAAGAGCAGGGGAATGCTGATGCGGGTGATGCTACGCCTCAGACGGAGGCGTCAAGGGGGATAGGAAGCTCTGCGCTCTGAAGCCGGAGAGAGTATAAAAAAAAAAGGAAAAGAAAAAAGTCGAAAGTAGGTGTTTGAAAAGTGAGCGAAACACTTCTTCGAAGACTTCCAGATCTGAAAGAAATATAAGTATATAAGTATTGCCAAGGAGGATGAATTTGGGGATTTACATGTCTCCTTATTCTTTTTTCATACTGTACTCTCTCCAAATCAATCTAAGGGTGCCATTACTTTTTTTGGCTTCAGTCAGAGCTAACATGAAGCATGCACATAGATGAAACAATAAGGATAGTGAGAAAATGAATGGATATGAAACATCAAGATGAAAAAGTGTCTGACCATGTGTGTGTGTGTGTGTGTGTGTGTGTGTGTGTGTGTGTGTGTGTGTGTGTGTGGATATACTATATATAAGTGTAAGTGCAAGTGTAAGAAAAGTAACAGTGCTCATTCTCCGACTCGGTCCTGTCCTCTTAGTGTCCTCTCCTAGCGCCCCAGAGTCACGCATCACTCATCTTGTCACATTGAACTCCAGATGCTCCTACCCAGGAGAACCATCCAGGCCCTCTCATCCCTCTTCATTCCCTCCAACAATTTAGTAATGAAATATTGATTTTTAGTTAGATTCATATTGATGCTATTAGCTTTGCATTGATAAATCACCCGTCGGTGGCGGAGCAAGTGTTTGCCATGCCGAGAGCTTGCGAGATTACAGTCAAGTCATTGATGTGTTAATTTGATGGATATCTTTGATTTCTGTGTCTTTTTTTTTTGCTTTACTTCATCCTCCCACCTCTTTTCTGCAAACTGTGTTTCATAACAATGCTCTAGCAGAAATCACACTGAACTGAATTTATGGGACTCCATTTCTTTGGGAGTGCCATTAGCCTCCATCTGTCTGGGTTTTTTTTCTCCCTTCCTCTCTTCTTTGGCTCATTCCCTCTCTTTCTTTATCTCTCTATTTTTACACCTAGGTGATATTATATTCTTCACGTCTTATCACCCACTCAGTAACACACTGTCAGCCTGCTAACATCCCAATTAGTGTCTTTAGAGAGAAGCACAGTACAAACAAAAATCGCTCCCAATCTGCTTATGGAAGGCCAGTCAATAAGCAGTGCAGACAGTATTGACCCATGGATCTTACTTAACAAGAGAGTTCAGTTACAGTTGAATTTAATGAATATGAATGACTGGGTGTAATTTTTGCCCACGTCTATGTTAAATCACACTTAATTCGGGTCATCGATAGATTGTGAAGGAAATGATAGGACTTTCAGCTAACCACCTCCCCTCCTCTGTTCTCTCTTTTCCCTTTTGCCTTTTATGGCCCGCATTTAAGAAATGTTATGTTTGCGGCATCATTGCAGTAGTGACATTTTGATTAAATTAATTAGAAATTATTACGCCGCTATTTAAAAAGTGCCCTCGTATTACATGCAATTAGGAACAGCTCAGAGGGTTTAAAAAAAGAAAAAAATGACAATGTTTCCTTGCTCGTCCTCTGCCCCCCCCCAACCTCACATAGGCAAGCTCAAGTTCGCAGTCTTTAAGGCACCAATTTTATATAATCGATCCGCATGGAAAATATCTCAGCGTCTGGCATTTTCAAAGCCAGCTTTAAAGTCTGCGTGTCTGTCCCAAACTCAGAAAGACAAATAAAACCAGAGGACCTCATTACAGGGCACCATGGTCCATGGCTAGACTTTATCCTGATTCACGGGCCAACAACATGGCGTCAGTTCAATAAAGAACAAGGTTACAAAGTGGTAGCATCTGGCAAGCGTTCATGGTGATTCCACAATTGCGGTGCCATTTTGCCCTTGTAACTTTTTTTCTGCATCTTAAGCAACAATATATCAGGTTTTACATTTTACATTTCATGCAACGGCTGCGTTCTGAAATTCTGTTGAGAGTAACTGGGTTGAGGTTTAATTTTTTATTGAATTAACAAATATGGTAAATGTGGTAAACTACCATCCATTGCTTACTTAATACTAGTTAATGCCATATGTGATTCATTATGATTTACTTTTATTTAAATGTTTATTATTTAATTATTCATTTTATTATATATATTATTCCGGGGCGACACAGTGGGTGGCACTGTCGCCTCACAGCAAGAAGGTCCCGCGTTCGATCCCCGGGTGGGGCGGTCTGGGTCCTTGAGTCTGCATGTCCTCCCTGTGTCCGTGTGGATTTACTCCGGGTACTCCGGTTTCCTCCCACAGTCCAAAGACATGCACGTTAGGTTGCTTGGTGTCTCTGAAGTGGTCCTAGTGTGTGTGTGTGCCCTACGATGGATTGGCGCTCTGTATTATTATTATTAATAATAATAATAATAATAATAATAATAATAATAATAATAATAATAATAATAAAATAATTTGTTTCAGTCTATAATTTGTGTGACAAGCATGTGTGCATGAATGAATGAATGAATGAATCTCACCTTATCTTATGAAATCCTTTATGACATCTCATGGAGTATCTCTTTCCCACTGCTGCCTTAGTTTGGCACCTAAGAGATCTCTACATGCATTTTTATATTTCTCTAATTTCTGTTTTTTTTTTTTTTTAATTTCATTTCTGGATGTATGTATGAAGACTGTGCTCACCCAAGACTCTTTATTTACTCTGTACTCATCCTGAACTTTTCACCTGTGTACTGTAATCATTTATAATTTCCCATATAATCCAGTGTCACATAGAAAAGAAATGCATTTCTCTTAGAGTCTGGTTCCCCTCAAGGTTTCTTTGAGTTTTCCCTTGCCACTCTGACCTCTGGTTGTTCATTAGGGATCTATTGTATTTCTCGAAAACTGCTTTTTAGTGTTGTTAAAATTGCTTTACAAATAAAATCCGGCTGACAGCTGAATTGAAAAAGACGCAGTTTTTGTAATTGTAAGACTCACACTCATTCCCAGAGTGCACCAGCCTGAATTTAAATGTTATGTGTGATGTACAGTACAGGCCAAAAGTTTGGAAACACCATCTCATTCAATGCATCTTCTTTATTTTCATGACTATTTATATTGTAGACTCTCACTGAAGGCATCAAAACTATGAATGAACACGTGGAGTTATGTATGTAACAAAAAAGGTGAAACAACTGAAAACATGTTTTATATTCTAGTTTCTTCAAAATAGCCACCCATTGCTCTGATTACTGC
>JANCOA010000033.1:3416837-3428162 GCA_024363135.1 Leptodoras oyakawai
CTCTCTCTCCCGCCCTCTCTCCCTCTCTCTCTCTCCCTTTCTCTCCTTTCTCTCCCCCCCCCGCCTCTCTCTCCCTTTCTCTTCTTTTCTCTCTCTCCATCTCTTTCTCTCTCTCTGTCTCCCTTTTTCTTCTTTTCTCACTCTCCCTCTCTCCCTCTTTTTCTCCCTCCCTCTTTCTGTCTCCCTTGCTCTTCTTTTCTCTTTCTCCCTCTCTTTCTCTCTCCCTCTTTCTCTCTCTCTCTCCCTCCCTCTGTCTCCCTTCTCTTCCCCTTTCTCCCCCTCTCTATTTCTCTCTCTCTTTCTTTCCCTATCTCTCCCTCCCTTTCTCTCTCTCCCTCCCTCCCTCTCCCCCTGTGTCTCTCTCTCCTTTTCTCTCTCTCCCCTCTCTCTCTCCCTCTCCCCCCCCTCTCTCTCTCTATCTCTCTCTCTCTCTCCCTCTGCCATCTGTTTTGTGTTTGGTGGTTGAGCCTGGCTGCTGTATGGTTCTCTTCTGGCCTCTGAGGAACAGTTTTTCAGCCAAATCAGAGTAGGAGGTCCTCACACATTAACTCTACACAAGTTTCATCATTATGGCCATTCCCATACATTACATCTCCCTCATTCTTCTTTTTCCTGCTGTTCTTTCACTCAGGACCAAACATATGAAAGGGGCCCTTGTTATGTTTTCTACACCAGCTGCCCTGAAGCAGACTAACCTATCTGTTAATCCACACTAAACCTTCATTAGTGCAGAAAACCGATAAGATTTGGGTGATACACTTTGTCTCTTGAACCACGGTGACATGGACGCAGTTAAAGGAAAGCTCCGCCTTAAAACACATTTTCATTAAAATAGAGCGGTTTTTGTTCCAGGTTGTGGGCTGGTGCTGTATTTTTGTTCATCGTGTGAGAAGTTGTTTCACTGCTCTGACGTCACACAGCTTCATTTCCCGGAGACAGAGTTACGTTAGAGACTCGGATCAGCAGGTTAGTAATCTAGGAAATGAAAAGAGAGATGGCTTTCATGGAGGTATTAGCATGACCGGTGACGATGTGACCCCTGAGCTGTCTGAGCACAGTGTACAGATGAGGATCTGAGCAAGATGGACAGACCATTGAAGATCACACATTGGTTATGCAGACTGATAGAGTGTTTTTATTCTTAAAGGAATGCTGTATGTAAGTACACAATGAAAGGGGAGGGGGGGTGAGAATGCTTTTTCCGTACACTGCCTTACGTTATATGTCCCTAGCTAAATAACCTGAGAGTTTCAGGTCAAATCAGTTGTTAGAACATTGCCAGGAATAATGACAATGTTCGGTTTGTTTTTGGAAGATCTGAGCCTTCTGGGTGTCTGCTTATGTTTCATATAAGCTCTGTACAGAAAAGGGAAGAGCAGACAAAAAGGGACAAAAAAAACATTTCAGGGGTTGTCTTCCTGAGGCAGGAAATCCTAAAATAGCCTCATGCAAAGCAGGCACACAAGTCCATAAGTCAAACATGAGTGGTGCTTAGAAGCTGGAGTCAGAATATTCAACTGTTTGGATTCAGTACTGGTGCTAATTTTCAGGGGTTTGTATGTAAAGTGAGAAGTAGGCCTAGGAAATGATGAATAAGTACTGTTAGAGGAAAATAAATCATCAATCTATGTTAAAAGGTTCTCTGGTTTGTCCTACTGGGAGAGCCATATAAGGTTCTATGCAGAAAGCAGGGCTTCCTTTTCTCTTTAGTTAAGAAGATGACATAACGAAGCCCTACCTGTCTTCTTCTTTTATGGAGAGCAGGGGATCAAGCAGAGGAAGCTGTAATCCCTAAGTGTCTGTTTAATAAACTAGAAGCAACAGGGAAATCCACAGGACTTTTAAGGGTTCCTTTAGAGGGTGAAGAACCCTTTAGGGTTTTATGGTTTTATGGAGAACAGAGGGCTTCAAGATGTAGAATTCTTCATTTCAACTAAATCTTTAAAGGTTCTCTTTCAGACAGCCAAAGCAACAGATCCTTCAGGTACTATGAACAAGAAGAGAGCTTTCCTTTGCATATGCTAACGCAGTGATCTAACTCAATGGAAAAGCACAAAGAGGGACTGTTGTATAATCGACTGTGCTTCAGAATTTTCCCACAAGATGTCTCCCTGCTCCATTACTCGGGAACCTGAACCACACAGGGCATTATACGTGCATCTCTGAACACACACGCAAGCCCTTTGGTGTACAGGTTTTTCTTTACTTGGCAACTCGGCAAGCCTTTTAACTGTGTTCTAGACACGGCAGAAGAGGATTCAATACAACCCACTGAATTCAGTTCTGTTCAGGTGTATTGCAGGGAGTGAAAGACACCTCTGTGTACAGTAGTGCCATTGCTCAGTTTAGCTTGTGTAATCAAACAAAGAGGATGCTGTATTTCAACACCCTTTAAATATAAGCTAGTGGCTAAGCCTTCCTCTCGGTGTCAATCATTAATGATTCATTTTACTACCATGTCTGCTCATGCTATGTAATGATACCATGGAATTCTTGTACACGTCTTGGAAAACAGCCTTAAATGAAAGCAGGAGCAGCTTGAAGCAGTTGAAGCAAAATGAAATTCTAGTTCATCACTCGTGCATCCTAGACCCAACAAGAATTTTACGGAAATTGTAATAATTTGTGTTGCGTTGGCTTTTTCTTACCTGTACCTTCAGGGTATATTTTCTGACTTTGGTCCTCGGCAGAGTCCACAGGGTTAGAAAGACTGGGCTGTGTTTTCGGGAAGAGATTTTGGAGAGAAACCCCATTTATACTTTCGCTCATGCTGCCATGTCGTATGAGCATGTGAATCACCATCTGTTGCTGAGTTCGGAATCCTTTTCCACACTCCAAGCACTCAGCCGACTTGTTCTGGGAATTTTTACGGCTAACGCGGGAAGATGGACGGTATTCAGAGTCGCTCGAGCACTCTACACTTCCACCCCCTATCGATGTCTGCCCCCCAGGTCTGTAGTGATCAGTGGCAGTGCCGGTGTTGCTTGAGCCTTGGGTCACCGTCCCTCGCTTCTTCTTATTAGGGATACTAAGAGCGGCATCCAATTGTTTCTTTCGTTTCTCCTGTCTCAGTAGTACATATTCACCTTTTTTCTTGTCATAGACCACGTCTGCATCTGCTAACCTCTCCTTCCAGCCCAGGCCTTTTTCAGAAACCTCCATCACTCTGCCTCTGGTGGCAAGCTGCCAAGCCTGATAGCTGCTAACAGGGTCCAACTCAGGGATTCTCTGCCCAATCTTTCCTTCTGAGATCTTCTCCATCTCACCTGCCATTCTCAAGTTCAGGCACTCTAGGAAGCGCCTCTTGGTGAGAGGAGATGAAAGACCACTGGTATCACCACTGTTGGTTGAATTATCTGCGCTCTTGTGGACTTGCTCATGGAGCTGCAGGCTCTTGCGGTCATGGAAGAAGTTACCACACTTGGCGCACAGTTCATATAGGCATACATCGTTCACCAGGGAAGCTTCTACCTGGGTCACCTCATTAACAGTCACAGGAAGTTCAGAATCGTTCTTTGGCTTGGACTTGGTGTTGTGTGTCTTCATGTGGCTGCGCAGGAACCAGGCTTCACGGAATCGCCGGCCACAGATGCGACAGCCATGATCCCGAGTGTTTTGATGCTTCTTCCTGTGGGCCTTGAGGAACCATGCTTGAGTGAAGACTTGGTCGCATTGATCACAAGGAAAGTCCCCGGTACCAAGCTCATTCTCTTTTTCTGCTTCCTCCATGTTGGGACCTTCCTCCATGGTGGAGTTTTCCTCCGTGGGATGTGTGTTTTGTGTTTCTGCCTGCAAGTGATCTTCCTGAGACGTACTGTGAAAGTCTTGCATATGCTGCTCCAGCTCAGCTTGACTCCGCAGCCTCTTCCTACACAGTGAGCACTGCTTGCCTCCCTCACTGTTTGCTCTCTCTTTCTTAACCCCTTTCTTTCTTGTCTTACTGGTCTCCTCACCACTGACCACTTTATTACAAGCAGAGGTACTTTCTGTTGGGCTGGAGCAACCTCCCTGCTCTTCAGGTACTCCTCCTTCCTTGTCTCCTTCATCTTCCACCTCTTCCTCTTTACCTCCAGTGCTCTGACTCATACCATCTAACTTGTGGGTGCGAATGTGGGCTTTCAGGCTACCTTTCTGGGCTGAGCGGTGCTGGCAATGGGGGCACTTGTATGGCTTCTCTCCTGTATGCTTCCTCATGTGCTGGGACAGAGAGCTTAAGAAAAGAAAGGTCCTGCCGCACAGGTCACAGTTGTGAACTTGATTCTTTTCCTCATCTGGATCATTAGGAGAGGTCTTGGACAGGGAGTCATTGGCGACCTCTTGCTGCTCAACCTCCATGTCAAACCTTGAGCGTTCTGCTTCGGGGCTATCTTCTATGCAATTTGTTATGTCCTAGTGAATCTGTGTCTGTTTCGGTCATACGTCTTGAATAGAAGTTCTCTTTGCAGAAAGTATCATTTCGGATTGTTTTGTGACAGTTGAATTGTTTTGCACTTGATAACAGCTGGAGGAACTTCTGCTAGAAATCATTTTTACCAACCGGAGACCTTCATTCTGGGACCTGTTGAGCAAACAAAGACAGATACAGAATGATCGTTAAAAGAATGAGCCAGCCTATTAACAAAGTTTCTTTGTAATCACAGTTGAGCAAGCATTACCAAATGTGAATAGGTATAACGGTCGAATAGTTGAAAGACATGAAAGGCATTCCTGCTATATCTATGAGCCTATATTGAAGAAATATGCCACAAGGAGCACGTCAAGGTGTACGATCATTTTAAATGGTGCTCATCTAATGCAGGGGTTCCAGTTTAAATGTCCTATTTTGCAAAAGCGTACTACTCGGCTCAACTCAGGCAATCATATCCATATGAGACACGAGTTCAAACACAGGGCAAGTTATACTGCTGAGGTGAAGTGCCATCAGTTATATGTTTACTTTATTCCTCTATACTAGTTTGTAGTATGTGATCATTGCAGTGTAACTGGACACGGTGTACTGAATACAATGGACTCTAGTGATAGACTATTTAACAAGAAGGAGAGCAGGAAAGAGCAAACATCATTAGTATGTCTAATGTGTCATTACATGAGCTACCTTCGGGGCCTGGGTGAGGAGCTGCCTGGCAGCACCATGAAGCACTACTGATACTCTGGTGTTTCAAAGAATCATTTTCTTGGCCGCTTATTCCTTTTCAGGGTCACGGGAAAGCCGGTGCCTATCCATCATAGGGCACACACACATACACTAGGGCCACTTTAGAGACACCCATCTACCTAACATGCATGTCTTTGGACTGTGGGAGGAAACCGGAGTAAACCCACACGGAAACGGGGAGGACATGCAGATTCCACACAGAAAGGACCCAGACCACCCCACCCGGGGATCGAACCCGGGAACTTCTTGCTGTGAGGTGACGGTGTAGGACCAGAGTATCAACACACCAAAAGGAACACACTATGCTCAAACAAGTGCCTAAAAATGTTATTTGTAAACACAATTATCTCAGCCATTCCATCAAGGAGGACAGGGAATATTTCTAATCAGTAATCACACACCGCCATCAGGAATGAAGGATTTCCTGTCATTTTGTGTCTGCTTTGAGATGATTTCCTTGTATTACATGCTTATTTAATGGTTCAAGAGTTTAGGAATAGTGTGTATGTATTCCTATGTTGTCATTAAGAATGTTTATTGGTGTATATGAAAAGGGAAGGCTTTGTCGTAAGGAGACTGGTGCCAGTCTCATCCTAGTCCCAGTTCAGCTCACCCTTGTTGTCAGAATGAGCGATGGCTGTGTATATGTGTGTGTGTGTGTGTGTGTGTGTGAGTGCACTGAGGCATTAACCACTGCATTACCCATGAGCAGGACAGGAGAGGAGTTGGGCTGGGACAAAGCCTCAGGGCCAACCCTCCCTCCTCCTAACCAATCAATAATCCATTATAAAACAGCTGCATTTCACTACACACTTGGACAGAAAAGCGCAGCACTCAACTGACTCCGAGAAAACTGACTGTGAACAAAAAATAATTACATAAACTAGCAGCAGTTCATTTTTAGTGGTGAGGGAGTGTAAAGAGTCTAAACTGTTTAAATAAGAGTCAGAGGATATCAGAACACAGTACCATTTTCCACTCAATTTCATTTCTCGTGTATTTTCGCTGGCACTCATCCAGATTATCAGCAGGATATCAACTGAAATCCTAAATGATTATTATAGAGAACAGCGTACACGGACGCGGACGCGCAAAAACATCGAGTTCCAGTTGCAATGCTACTGGGAGGTTCGGAAGATGTGTAAAAGGACACGCAGACACACAAACGCGCACGTACACACAAAACAACAGCAGTGGGGTTATTATTCAATCGTGCTAGTTCTCTGAGGGCTTACCTCAGCTCTGCTGACCTACTTATCCCCAGACAGTTGAGATCATCTTGGGGCTCTATCAATGCAGGATCAGTGCATTTTTCAAATTGAGTGTGTGTGTGTGCCCTTATCCAAATGCTCTGTGTGCCCAGATGCTCAGGGACAGCTACATGTACAATGTGATGGAGGACAGGCAAGACAATGGAAAAGTAAATTACTGGAGACTAGCCAAATGCCAAAGAATTTCTATATCCTGCTTGATTAACTGCTTTGTGTTTGTAAAACTCACTGCTAACCCTCTAGCTCACCAAAAAAACAGAAGAAGGAACAAGGACCAGTGGTTTGCGTAGTTTTGTGGAATAAATAAGCCAGTCTATTAGTACTGCTATAACCTCATCGGTCATAGTAACCTCTACTTAATTAACATTTGCCAATGTATCATTGACCATCAACATTTGGTGCTGATTCATTGATTTCTTTCCCCCAACCCTTTCTATCATGGAGTCATCACTGTGATAATGTGAGCATTATAAAAATATGTTAATACTAATAACTATAATGGTAATATAACCATACTCCCTCTAGGGGATGCTCTGTATAAAGAGAAGCTGTTATAGGGGTTCCCGAGGTTGTGGGGTTTTTACTTTCACGTCCCGGTGTGTCGGTATGAGCAGCATAAGGCGAGAGCAGCATAAGGCCGGGATATAAAGTGCACCAGGGATTGCAGAAGTGCTGCAGTGAAGTGTTCAGGTGGCTACTTTTGGGACTATCTGTCAATTTGTGGAGGCGATCGAGGGCTGGACAGAATATGAGGAAAGCCTAGGATACTTTTCAATGCTAATGGAATGACTGTGGTGACCAAGATGCACTCTATTCTCCCGAGTGCATCTGGGGCAAAGCCATATAAGCTGATTAGGTACTTAGCCACAATGGGGAAATTCCATATGATGAACTGGTCAAGCTTGTGGGGAGCCACCACAATCTGAAACCTTCAGTGATAGTCTAATGGTTTAAGTTTCACAGCCATTTCAGGACTTCTTGACTTTCAATAAGATTGCCCAAGGCGTGGAGATGGCTGCTAATAATGCCAATGATACCCAAAAAGGATGGATATCATTGAAATAGTCAGCACTGCACCAGGAGGGAGACTGGTAAGCATGTAAAGCAGGTTGAATGTTGTTATGTGGAGGGACACACTATGCAAATGATGACAAATTCAAAGACACTGCTACGCTTATAGCAAAAAGGGACACATAGTTAAAAATTGCAGGTGTTCAAAGGGTAAGGCTAAGTCTGGGAAAGGGAAAGCTCAACAGACTCAGGCATACACACAACACCTAGAGTAAGCATATGAAGTGCCAGTGTTTGCCTACAACATGTTTCAAGTAGAAACAGACAAGGATCCACCTGAACCCTATTATGCCTCAGTCACTGGCAGGGGGAAGGACATTAAGTCTGAAATTGTACCTATTGTCATGAATAGATGGTGTAAATTTGGAGAATCTACCTAACTTACAACAGGTGTTGAAGAGGCTCTCAGGCACAGGGCCAGGCCTTAAACATGGCACTGAGTGAGACCTACCTGAGACACAAGATCATAGTTCAGGGGCTCTTCCCAGTGCAGGATAACATGAGAGCTATCAAAGAGGCCCAAGCCTTAAGAGTATTACTAAATTCAAATCATCTTTGGGCTTGGTGAATTATTCACATTGACACTATGTGGCAGTAGGGTGAAGAGCATGAGACGGCTTTCAAGGAAGTGGAAGTACAGTGAAGCAGCTTGTTAACTATGACCCAGACAAGAGATCACCCTTTCATGTGATGCTTCGCCATATGGATACAGGGCACTTCTCTCATATGTAATGGAGGACTGTTTAGAGAAACCTGTTGGTTTTGCTTCACATACACTGATGGCTGCTGAGAAGGGACCCAGCCCTGTCGCAATTAAAACTTTCCTTTCACAATGTTGCCCCAATGTTGGCCATAGGAACTGAGACCTTATGCCAAATGCAAATCAGAACAGAGTCTGCAGGATGGCTGCATCTTCT
Source organism: Leptodoras oyakawai (assembly GCA_024363135.1). Classification (NCBI taxonomy): domain Eukaryota; kingdom Metazoa; phylum Chordata; class Actinopteri; order Siluriformes; family Doradidae; genus Leptodoras; species Leptodoras oyakawai. The sequence goes on from JANCOA010000033.1 coordinate 3,425,252, forward strand.
GGGGTGCAAGTGTCATCGTATCACCCCTCTGACCATTTGGAGTGTAGAGGATATACATCAGACTCATCCAGGTGTGTCTCAGATGCTATCTGATCCTACATCTTGTGGCCAAACATCGATCATGACCATGTTCTAGAGAAGAAGGTAAAATCATGCATGCAATGTCAGACAATCCAGGGCATGGCACCACCAGCTCCTTTGCATCTATGGGAGTGGCCAGATTGCCCTTGGTCTAGGCTACATTTGGAAGTTCCTGACCTTTTATGGGGCAGATGTTCCAAGTGGATAGAAACCTACATCATGACATCATAAGCAACATCACAGGCCACTCAACCATAGACCAACTCAGGCAAGTGTTTGCAGTCCACAGGTTCCCTGACAATCAGGTCACTGATAATGGCCTGAGAGTCACTAGTGAGCTGTTCAGTGAATTGCTGAATGGGTTGTTTAGACAGTGAAGGAATGCCTGAAGCACATGATAGGGATGACTCTTAGCACACTGCTTTTATGTTTTTTGTTTAATACTGCATCATGCCACAGACTACAACTGGACACACTCCTGCAGAGATTCTGATGGGGCATAGGCCAAAGTCAATATTGGACCTGCTGCACCTGGACATGAAAGCAAAAGAGAGAGTTACGTGACGTCAGCACGATGGTTTCTCAAACATCACGCACATTCAGCAGCCTTTATACACCAAGACTTCCCCTGACTCCCTGAATCATTTCATAATATTATGAACTGTAGATGACAAAAGCCCAAAATTCTTCACAACCTTGCACCGAGAAACATTGTCTTTGAACTGACAGACAGTTCTCTCATGAGGTTTAGCACAAAGTGGTGAACCATGACCCATCCTTGCTTGCAAAGACTAAGCCTTTGGTGGATGCTCCTTCTACACTCAGTCTCGATAACCTCACCTGTTACCAGTTAAACTGCTAATAGTGGAACCTACAGTGTTATCGGTATAACCTTTTCAGTCTTATATTACCTCTGTCCCAACATCACATTCTGTTATTTTTTTTAATATATATTTACAAAACACAGTTAGGGGTTTGTCGAGATTAGCACACTCATTGTACTCATCATCTACTTGTTAATGTGAAAAGCACATTCTCAGGAGCAAGCAGTTCCCAATAGGCACTCCCTTTCCATTTCTGAAACTATCCAGAGGATCCCAAATCCCCCAGTCCACAATTACATTGTGTGCCTCACACTAGAACTGTCACAATAGTTCATGTCTGTACCTCCTCCTAGCAGCAGGGAGTAAGGCAGAACCATTGTTAGGCTTTGGCCTGTGCTAGGGTTGAGCCTGAAGCTTGTCTTCACAGAAGGACAAAGGAGGAACCATCTTATTTCAGTCCGTATACCCTAATGGTGGTCTAGATCAGAACTCTGAGAAACTAGCTATTACTGTGATATATATTATACCTGAGTGCACCCATGGTTGCCACCAAGGTATCTCATAGGGATACACCTAGGGGTTTGTAACAGAGGAGAAAGCAAGACGAATGATCGCAATGCTTGGTAGAAATAGAAATGATAGAATAATTCCAGATTACAGAGATAAAACAGTGAGTCTAAAGGTTCTATTCGGTCAGCACATGAAGCAGTAGTGCTGCTTTCACATGGTGAAGGAATTTCTTTGTTCACTCCTGTGTGTTAACCAGAGCCTCATGCTTTCCATGCATACAGGAGTAAAGCATAATTCCCACATCAAAAATATAGCTATTCCAGGTATATTCAACTTTAGGACCATTGTTTTCTGGACCATCTTTTCAGTTCTTTTAGATAACACCACCAGTAAAAGTGCAATAAATAATCCACAGAAGCCAAAAGGAATGTATCATCTGAGAGACTTGAGAATATCAAATAAAAAATAAATAAAAATAAATAAAAATAAAAAAACGCATAAAACGTTTTCAGTGTAATTCTGCTTACAAGGAGAACAATGGCACGAGTATTGTCAGTTTCATACGTATTGTTTAACTAGTTGACATTGCACCATTACAGACCCGCCCTGCAGTGCATCTGTTGTGGAGCTCTACATGAGATTGCTGACATAATGAATACAAATATGACTCCAGTTACAAGCCTCGCAGCATAATCTGATTTCTTTTTGTTTGTTTTCCTTTCGCAGTACAAAACACGATTTCCTCATGAACACACGCCCACAAATGAGTAGTTTAACAGTTTATTCCAACCATAAGCTAACATGTATAACACGATAACCCCGATGATATTGTTTCAATGTCTCTTCTATTTGACTTTTGATTTGACTTTGCCATATGTAAATGTTTGACATTTATATTTAGTATTTTATTTAGGGATGCATTACTGAGTATCAGCATCGAGCCAATATTAGCCTGGGTTTACATACGAGTTGAAAGAAAAATGACGTCCATCATCATAGTGGGTACCAGTCATCTAACTGGGTATCAGACCATTCTTAGTGCTCTGGTATTGGTACTGTATTAAATATTCTTTGCAGTTTGAGTTTTGATTTTGCCTGAGAGGTTGCATGCATAATTTAACTGAAGGGCAAGTATTACATTTCCAGAAGCTCAGTTTCCAATAAAATAATATCTATTTACATAAAGACTTATTAACGAGCAAGTTTACTGAAATGACGTCTTATATCTAAAAACAGCATTAAACAAAGAGCGTTTTGTAAAAGTTTGCTTTTGTGTATACCTTATTAACTTTTTAAGTTCGTCTCTCCACATTGATGCGAGTACGCTTTGCATTTTTCGGTGTTCAATATAGATGTTGAATCATCTTCCCGGCAGTGTCCCGCGCCATTGACGTGACAATATACAGGTGTTAGACAACGAATTAAACTGAAACACCTGTCATTTTAGACCACAATAATTTATTAGTATGGTGTAGGGCCTCCTTTTGCGGCCAATA
>JANCOA010000033.1:3497522-3508187 GCA_024363135.1 Leptodoras oyakawai
ATGAAGAAAGTCCAACACCAAAATGATGCAGAATAATTAATACCACATAACCATAATTAATACCACATAACCATAACTTAATACCACATAACCATAATTTAATACCACATAACCATAACTTAATACCACATAACCATAACTTAATACCACATAACCATAATTTAATACCACATAACTTAATAACACATAACCATAACCTAATACCACATAACTTAATACCACATAACCATAATTTAATACCACATAACCTAATACCACATAACCATAACTTAATACCACATAACTTAATACCACATAACCATAATTTAATACCACATAACTTAATACCACATAACCATAACTTAATACCACATAACCATAACTTAAGAGAGACCACGCTTTAAAAAGGTTCAGAAGAAAAACTAAAGCTTTAATAGACTGTACTGTCGCTGCTTTACATTAATCTAGAGCTCAAATCTAGAGCTGTGAACAGTTTATCTCGTTAACAATGTGTGTGTGTGTGTGTGTGTGTGTGTGTGTGTGTGTGTGTGTGTGTGTGTGTGTGTGTGTGCGTTTGTTGCCATTCCTCCCCAAAGCTTATCTGTTTCCGTTTGAACCAATTCAACCATAAAGATTATTTTTCCAGTCAGCAAATTCTCACTTGTAACAACAACAATAACTATTATTGGAATAAAAAAGTATTATTATTATTATTATTATTATTATTATTATTATTAGCACCACAATAATAATAATAATAATAATAATAATAATAATAATAGCCGAGCGGGGTGAAGTAGATTCAATTAAATATTAAATATAATATTAAAGCACATTAAATCCTACAATATTTTTTTTTTTTTTTTTTTTTATAAACTTGAAATGTCTGGAGTGTTTACGCAACTTGTAACTTCATATTCAACCGCAGTAATTAAATATGATTACATATGATTCATTAATCTTTCACATTGCTGGTGTGAAACTATTGAATCCAGTGAAGTTTATGGTTTTGAATTGTTGTTATTGGGCCGCTGTATCAAGCTTAAAGGGTTTGAATAGAGTTTGCGCCTTTATTCGGATAAAAACAACACTTTAACTGCACATTAACAAGGAGATGGAGTTTCATTCATTACAAGAGCAATCCACTGCTCAAATCAAATGATTACTTTTACTTTTACACACTTTATCTGTCCGAATTCAGGCCTCAAACTTACAGAAAGCGGGAAATAAACTGTGAGGTTTAAATGTGGCGACTTAATTAATATTTCATTGTTGATAGCATTGAACTATAGTAATGTGTACAGTTGAATAGACTGTATAGGTTGACACAGTCCCTGCATTATTGCATTATTATTATTATATCCAGTATATAAGGTGTTGTTTCAGACTCTGCTGGAGGACAGGCGTTTAAAGAAGTGCCGGTTGCACTTCTCCTGACATATTTAGAAAGCTGAACGCAGATTTATGAGGTAGACTTCTTGCTGATTGAGAAGGGCTTGAGCACGGCGAGGCTCGTGTAATTATCGTTAGTGCAGGCCTATGGAAATGAAGTGCACACAGAGTGAGTAGGCTACAGTAAGTGTAGTCGTTGTGTGCTCGATTTGGACGGCTGAAGTGTTGGTGTGTTTCATTCGCTAATGGGGTGCTTCATTTGATCTGCACTCTCAGCCCTCTTCAGTGCGCTCTCACCTTCCTGTGTGTGTGTGTGTGTGTGTGTGTGTGTGTGTGTGTGTGTGTGTGAGGACCACCCACACGTTTAATGAAATGAGATGAGCCACTGACCCACACTGTAACTGCCCCGTGTGTGAGTGAAGGAGGATCACAATACAGACTGCAGGGAGAAAAATCCGCCTAGATATTTCATTCAAAGCGCCAGTTGGGAAGTAATTCGATTATCTGTCGCTAAATCGTTAATTGCCGCAACGTAACGATCAGATTCGTGACTGCACCGTTAATGTCGGCAGAACTGTGTGATCGGTGGTGTAAAAGATCATGTTTAGGACTGGTGGGGTTTCTCCCACTTCAATGTGACCAAAAACATGAAAACAGATTTCACATTAATTATTCATGATTTATTTACTTTAAATTCGGTTTTGATCTGCTTTTTTTTTTGAATGACTCATTATTTGCTGCAAAATAAGGGCATTTCAAAATCATCATGATCTTTTGATTTGCCTTAAGGATCCTTTTAGAGTAAGACATTTTCATACTCAACCAACAACATTGTGATCTATTTTGTGATTGTGTGTGTGTGTTTTAAATAGGCAATATTTTGTCTATTGTCTATATTTTGATGTAATATTTTGGCATTTTAACAATTACTATGATCTTTTGATTATATTATACTTATTTTATATTAAAACCATTTTAATGCCATTTCTGTAGTCAAGTTACACTTTTTTTTTCACATTTTCTGTAGCTTTAGGAAGTATCTCCCATAAGGAAATGTGGCAATAGTATAGCCTACTGTTAGGAAGAGGACAAGTTCTCATCACTGATATAGGCTACTTTTAAAGCATTACTGTAAAAGTAAATGAAATGTATGCTCCTTCCGAGGTAAAAGTGTAACACACAATATAAAATATAAAGCTTTATGATATCACCTGAGAAACAAGGAACAGCACTTTGGTACATTTTTCTGAGTTTGCAGGATGCTGTCTAATTAGGCCTCTGCGTTAATGTTTTATAGTGAGGTAAATAACCTGGTTATTCTGTGTTTTCAACATTTTCATTACCGATATCGTCAAGTTTATGTAGACACTGAGGACAGCATGCGTAGTTCAGCAATGTCAAGAAAAAGGAAGTAAAATAGATCTTAAAATATCCAGGAAATAAGAGTGTATGCTGTGAATGGAAAATTCTGATTAGTCAACCTGGACTGACAGGCCGGATGTGAATTGCTTGAAAACATTGGAAATCAATAGTTACTATGGAATTTTATTTAATAAATTAGTCGTGTAATTTGATGGGTTGCGCACAGAAAATGATTAGCTGGGTCTTGGGTGTATGACAATACAGAATGAGAGTCTCTGTAATTAGTAAATTGATTAGATTTTATTTTTTATCTATATTAGATTAGATATGTATTTACTTTTCATTCAGTGGAGAAAGCTGTGAAGAATTCCTAAACTTGTGGATGTCTATTCACGTATATATTTTCTTTGTGGTTCTTCTCAACAGTGCTCTTGAGTAAAGGTGGCAGTGAGGAGAGCGGCAGCGAGAGCCGCAGAGGGAGCGAGGAGACTCTTGTCTGTAAGACATGTTGTGCTGAATTTTTCGACTGGTCAGAGTTGCTGGAGCACCAGAATAATTGCACTGAGGAGCCTTCTGTGCTCATTGTACAGGAGAATGAAAGATTTCCTTCCCCTCAGGGATCTCCTACGGAATCCTTCTTAAGTGCTCATAGTGACCCGGCTGAAACTGAGAACATGGAACCTGAGTCTGAATCCTCTGAGAAAGGAGAAGAAAATGTTAGTCTTCCTGACGAAAATTATGCAGTTGGAGCAGATGACCCTATGGATACTACCGCACCTGTGGATAAAATATCAAACCCCAGCCCTCTTCCACTAGACTCCAGTGAAAGCACAATTCCTTTACCATGTCTAAGCACAAACTATGGCATTCCCAGCACAAATGTAACCTTGGAGATCCTTCATAGTACTAGGGTGGCAGTTGCACAGTTTTCCCAAAGTATCCAAGGTGATGGATCTGGAGGTAAGGCGAGCTCAGTGGCAATACCTATGATTTTGGAACAAATAATGGCTTTACAGCAGCAGCAGGTCCACCAGCTGCAACTCATTGAGCAGATCCGCAATCAGGTCGCTGTGATGAACAGGCAACCAACGCAAGCTGCACTAAACCCAGCCTCAAAGGCATTTCCCTCTGTCTCTTGCACTTACCATTTCCAGGGCATGGCCCCTCCTTCTGTACTTCCATTATCTGGAGCCATGCCTTCCACAGTGAATGGACAGGCTTCTGTGTCCCAGGCGTCCATGCCGGAAGGCTCGTCTTTTAGGGTATCACAGCCACATAATGAACAATCCAATCCCAGAGAACATGATAGTACCTCCATTTCCTTAGCAATCCCAAATGCTCCTTTATCTACATATACTGGGGTATCTTCTTTATTACCATCCTGCAATGGTGCTCTGTCTAATGCTAGTCATACACAGCCTCTGAACTCTCCTCGACCCCATACAATAAGCCAGAGCAAGGTTATCAACACTTCTGCCAACTTACCACTGCTACCTCAAAGCCCTTCTAGTGGAGTCATCTTCCCAAACCCACTTGCCAGCATTGCAGCAACTACCAATGCACTAGAACCACTTGCTTCTATGATAAAGCATCGCAAAAGTAAAATGCCCAATGCCTCCATATTTGAAACCAAGCCCAGCTCTGAGGATCCTTTTTTCAAACATAAATGCAGGTTCTGTGCCAAGGTATTTGGCAGTGACAGTGCCTTGCAGATCCACCTGCGATCTCACACAGGTGAGAGGCCCTTCAAATGTAACATATGTGGCAACCGTTTCTCCACTAAGGGAAACCTGAAAGTTCACTTCCAAAGACACAAAGACAAATACCCACAGGTACAGATGAATCCATACCCAGTGCCAGAATATCTTGATAATATTCCAACAAGCTCTGGTATTCCCTATGGGATGTCTTTTCCTCCAGAGAAAGCAGGGTCAACATGGCTAGACAGCAAACCTATTCTACAGACATTACCTCCTAGACTGGGTCTGCAGTTACCTATAACAGTAACAAGTGTGGAAAACAGTGATTCATTTAGTAATGCACCCACAGGAACATCACCACAAAGGTCCTCACTAGCTAAAAATGAAAGTACACCATTGTCTCCAAATGCCACCAGTGCCGAAAAAGATATTCCTGTACAGTCTGGCAACCAATTGCATACACCTAAAATGGCTGCATGTATCACATTAAACAAGGAAGGAGGGACTACTACAGTTTCAAAAGCCGATGAAATGTACCTTCCAACAAACTGCGTGACTGATCTAACTGAAAATTTCAACTCTCTAAGTCATGACATTCTTCCAAAATTTCCATCAAGAGAAACGCCCATTAGATCAAATACACCAGAATCCACTGATGTGATTACACCAGTGTTGAAATTGTCTACTCCTTGTCAAATCTCAGAGCACATTAAAGCCAGGTTTCCATTCGGTGGAGTCCAAGAATCTATGCAGACATCTGAAACATCAAAGCTCCAGCAACTGGTGGAGAACATTGACAAAAAGATGATGGATCCCAATCAGTGTGTGATCTGCCACCGAGTGCTCAGCTGCCAGAGTGCCCTTAAGATGCATTACCGAATTCACACTGGTGAGAGGCCATTTAAATGTAAGGTGTGTGGCCGTGCCTTCACTACAAAAGGCAACCTGAAGACTCACTTTGGTGTCCATCGGGCAAAGCCTCCTCTTCAGGTTCAGCACTCCTGCCCAATTTGTCAGAAGAAATTCACCAATGCTGTTGTGTTACAGCAGCACATTCGCATGCACATGGGTGGCCAGATTCCCAATAATCTCCAAACTCTCCCAACTGATGCTATCCTGGAAAACAACAATGACTTGATTGTTGAAGAGAAGAGTTTTGACAGTGTGAATGATTATGATGATGATGACGGTCTTGATAATATTTCATATGAAGATGAAGATCTTTCAGAAAATGGTGAAAAAACCCTTAATACTTTTTCAGACAGTAGTTCTTCACCAGTTTCACCATTACCTCATGACGTGACTGATGTTAGAACATCAGATGGTGACTCAACTGTTAGTCTTAACCAATTAACTGAACACAAGATGGCAATGAGTGGCATTTTTAACAACCATCCAGATAACAGCCCTCCACCAACAGGAGATATAGAGAATCAGACTACATTCTTGCCAGAATCAGCCAACATCATTTACCCACCAACATTGAAACTGGCAAAAAGTCATCCTGAGGGCCTACATAATATTCCAAGTTTGCTTAATATTGCCTTTGATAAGCAAGTGCCAGCAGCTACAATTAAGCTTGAAACATCTGATTCCCAAGCTCCAAATGCAATAAATGGTGCTGTGTACGATCAGATCAGGAAGGCTTCAGTCATGGAGCATGGTAAGATGGTGCTAATTATTTGGTCATGCATGGTGCAATAATACACACACATTCAAGGATACTTGGAATTGGGATACTGACAAAATATTAGCCTAACACCTAACCATTTTATCATTCTACCTTCTCTGTATTTTTGTCAATGTTATTGAAAATTAAGATGATACTTCTTGTGGTAAAGATGTATCATTGCTTTTTCAGGAGCAAGCCAGCAGTCCCACGATATGGATGATACCATACGAGACCCTGTTAAGATGGAGATGGACAGTAGGCCATACACACCTAAAGAAGGCCCTTTTCCTATATTTGAATCTTATCAGTCTTCACCCACGCCCTCTGAAGCAATAATCCCAGGCATGACTTCCTTGTTTGGAAGCCCACCACCACGGCGAACCCCTAAACAGCACAACTGTAATGCATGTGGGAAAAACTTCTCTTCAGCAAGCGCCCTACAAATCCATGAGCGCACACATACCGGTGAAAAACCTTTCGCCTGCTCCATCTGTGGCCGAGCCTTCACAACAAAGGGTAATCTCAAGGTATGTTGAGATACAGTATGTTGAAACCTACAATAAAGCAAAGCGTTCATTATGGTAGAGGAAGCAGAAGAAATATGTATATGTATATGCACTGTGAATATACTAATTGACGATGCCTTTTCTGCTTGATTTTCTTTCCTGTAGGTACACATGGGCACACACATGTGGAATAACATACCAGCTCGGAGAGGTAGACGCTTGTCTGTGGAAAACCCATTGGCTCTTCTAGGTGCCGAGGCGCTCAAATTCAATGAAGTATTTCAGAAGGACCTAGCAGCAAGGGCCCTGAACATGGATCAGAACTTTTGGAGTCGATATGCTGTAGCCATTAGCCATGGCTTAGCCATGAAGAACAATGAAATTTCTGTCATTCAGAATGGAGGTATACCTCAGCTTCCTACCGTAGCCATGGACAAGACGAGCAGTGGCAACAGCTCATCAATCCGAACCCTCGGGAAAACAACTGTAGACCTTGCACCTGGACGACATTTCTCCATGTTGATTGATGACAATAAAGAGATTAGAATTAATTAATCTGAGATGAGAGGCTGGAAATAATCCCATATGCAAAAAGACACAAGGAGAATAAAACAGACGCTGCAGTACGTACCTGATGACTTTCAACTGTATATACATTTAAAGTGTTATCTTTTTTGTTGACTGGTTTAGTTTTTTTTTTTTTTTCTGATATGTTAAAGCCAGACAAAACAAAAAAAAGCCAGACAATAACTCCTTAAAAGCCAGACAAAACAAATAACTGTAACACAATGGGGGCTCCTAGTAAGTTGCCCTATCATGCAGAGCCCAGGTGATGGTATAGCTGCCCATAGCTGGGAGACAAGAGAACAAAACTGGCCATGCACTCAGGGTGGGAGGGGCAGCATACTCTGTCCCCCATGTCAGTTGGAGCAACACTGGCCAATCATGGGTGTCTGTGGGCTCATACAGACAGTGGGCGGGAGTGCTTTTGGACATTGCTCGTGCAACAATTTGAAAAGAGCCATCACGTGTCTCGGAGGAAGCACGTGGTAGACTAACCATCCCTGACTGGCAGACGTGACATGGAAGAAATCCTGATCGGTTGGAATTGAACATGACTAAATCACGGGAGAAAATTAATGGAAAAATATAACCCAGTGGTAGTATTGTACTGAATGTGGACAATCAGTCACTAGCAGTAATACCGAATGCATCTTACATGAAATATTGTATTTGTTTTGAATTTTGTATCAACCACAAATTAACTAAGGGAATACAACAATCAAATTATTTTTATTGTATGATCTTGTTACTAGTTACCACTGAAAGTAAAGTTCTGTTCTGTTCAGTGTGTCCTCCGTGTTAAAGGTACTCATTGTCAGGAAAACTCAATGGCTTTGTTGGAAAGCTGACCATTTTTTTTGATAAAGGTATCAGTTTGCTGTTAGCCCGCTAGTGTCATCGCCATGAAGTCGAATATCCTTAAAGATATATTCTCTAGTTGCAATTTTGACAAATAATCCAAAAAAAATAAAAAGACTTAACTGTACACATATAGATTAATCCTTTGTATTTATTATAAGGAATTTGTATTGCCATTTTTTCACAGAGAATAAAATGCAATGTGTTTAAATTATATCGCATCATGCTGCTGCTTCTGTAGCTTCATGCTTTAGGTATGCTGTTAGAATGAGTAAATGTTTAAGTCCCCCAGTGTATTGGGCAATAAGGCAATTTTACCTTATTTAACCATTAACATTTAGTGTCCATGCCTAAAATATTAAAATAATTCCCAGTGTTTTGTTTTGCATTGCAATTAGTGCAATGAGGGGTGGTCTAATATATTCATATCTAATATCCCTACTGCAGAATTCTGTCAAACAGCAAAAAAAAGAAAAAAACTCAAGTTTTAATGCAGTTTAGTTTTTTTTCCAACTAACCGTCTTTGACACCTACACTATAAGAGAACTTAAGAGAACAAACACAATTTGCCTAATTTTTTAATCTTGCCTAAGCTTTTTACTGCATAAATGATATTGGCTAAATAGTTGATGTAACACTTTCAGTTTGTTGAAAGATATCTAATCAAATCAGTTTGTAATTGTGGTGTTACTTCACAGTGGTCATAATGGAATCCTTAGTGCAGTTTTCTCTTTTTACTTGTTGGGACTGATCAGCTGTGATTGAGCTGTATAACGATTTCAGACAACAATTTCAGGTTCAAGAAACATCTGTAGTATTCACAACTGCGCATATGTTCATAATTGTCAAAATTTCACCATGTGAAGGGTTCTCCCAGGCTGCCACACGTATCCAGGGATAACAAAGTACAAATAGATCCTGTTTAGATAGGATATAAAGATCTTAACTGATGCAGTTTTAGCAATTCTTATTTGGAGATTTCACTTTTGAACACATATTTGAATCAGAAGTCTTGGGACAAAGCTTTATCAAAAAAGTTATATAAGACGATATGTTTATGATAAAATCTTTATTTTTGCTTCCTGTTTTGCTTCCTCAAGTTTGGCATGGCTTAATGATGCAATGTCAGAGATATTTTGTGCTGACATTTACATTTTAATCCACGTAGGAAATGGGGGTGGGGGTAGATGCAACGGTGCAGGTTTCAATGAGCCTTTGCTATATTCTCAGCGTCCTCAAAGGTCATGAAATGTGACTTTATTTTGATATTTTCACAGGACATTATGACAAGTGTGGCATACCGGTTTTCACTGCATGTACAGTATTTTTACATGATGAAGTGAAATCTGAAATCCACTGATTTAACAGACTTTGTTTCTAGGTCTTGTAAATTATACTAATGGGTGTGCGCATGGGTGCAGTGTGATGGATTGGTGTCCTGTTCAGGTGGATTCCTGCCTCTCCCTCAGTGTTCCCAGAATAAGCTCTAGATCCACCGTGACCCTGACCGGGATAAAGCGGTTACTGAAGATACTGCTTCTTCAATGAAAATATATGCACACAGGATGATGATGATGATGGGTTTTGACATTTGCCTTTTGTCATAGAAAAATTTCAAGTCCATTATTAGAACCCTTGAATGAATCATAAACAGAATAAGATTCATTTAAATCATGGCGGCATGACTTTTTTTAAATTATACAATCAAAAAGAATTCAACCCCCTAAAACATGTTAAATATGTACATATTGAAAAATACATCCCTTAAAATACATTCATTCATTTTCTTAACCACTTAATCCTTTTCAGGGTCATGGGAGAGCCGGTGCCTAGCCGGCAGCATAGGGCGCAAAGCAGGAACAACCCTAGACAGGGCGCCAATCCATCGTAGGGCTCTCTCTCACACACACACACACACACACACACACTAGGGCCACTTTAGAGACACCAATCAACCTAACGTGCACACAGAAAGGACCCAGACTGCCCCACCCGGGGATCGAACCCGGGACCTTCATGCTGTGAGGCGACGGTTCTGCCCACCATGAGCCACCATGTCACCCCCCCCTTAAAATACAGTGCTGTGAGAAAGTATTTGGCCATTCTCAATTTTCTCTATTTTTTGCATATTTGTTACACATGAATGGTTCAGATCATTTTAATATTAAACTAAGATAACCCAAGTAAACATAGAATGCTGTTCTTAAATGATAATTAATTTATTCAAAGAATAATACTGTTCAGCCCTACCTGGCTCTATGTGAAAAAGTAATTGCTCCCTTAGCTTTTAAATCAACCAGTTAACCAGATTCAATTAACTGTTGGCTTCAGTTTCACTCACCACATCCAGGCATGATTACTGCCAGACCTGTTGAATCTAAACATCACTTAAATAGAACCTGTGTGGCAATGTGAAGCAGGCTAGAAGGTCTCAAAAATGAGACAAATGAGCAAATGCAGAGGAAATTGGAAAGGGACGAAGATTTTTTCATAGCACTGTACATCAGTGACACTGATAGCATAGTATGGAATTAATTTTGTATGAATTTAAACTGGGGGCGGCACGGTGGCGCAGTGGATAGCACCGTCGCCTCACAGCAAGAAGGACCCGGGTTCGATCCCCGGTTGGGGC
>JANCOA010000033.1:3577823-3589922 GCA_024363135.1 Leptodoras oyakawai
TTGTAAGCTTGTTAAGCTTAGCGTAGTGAAATGAAATGTTGTATGTAAATAAAACCTGTTTGTGTGTGTGTGTGTGTCTGTTAAGAGTGAGGATATCTGTGTGGCTAATTCTTCTAGCTTAAAACATGGTATTCTGAGGTAAAACAGATTAGCTGGTCACATCTGTTGAATGTAATGATAGAAGGAACATAAATGTGAGTGAGCATCACTGGACAAGCCATAGCAAAGCAAAAAACATCTGATTAAAGCTGAGTGAAGAGGGATCTCCTACAGTCTGACTCATGCTTACGGAATCTCTCGACCTCCCTCCGTATCTTTCTCTCGCAATTCCAAACAGACAAATTGACATCCAGCTGCACAAACAGCAAATATATCTCTACAAGGGTTTTGAGTAATGATTGAAAAAAAACATGTATGACCACACAGAGAAAAACAGGGGCATGCTTTTACTGTAAATGTTAGCCGTGTTTGTCAGTAAAGCGGCCGATTTTTGGAAGGAGCAAATATAAACCTGGCTTCTGATGTTTACACAGCTTTGAGCACTGAGTCGAATTAATAACGAATTAATGTTTTGTGCTCCTGATTATAGAAAACAAATGCATATTTTAGTGTAGTCAGAGAAGGATCTGAATGGAGTGAAATGTCGTGAGATTGTAATATGGTTTATACAGTACATGGCTACAAATATAACACTGATCCTTTTTTTCCCCTGTGACTTTTAAACGAATAAAAATCAGGGTGTTTAAGTGCAGCTACTGCTGTTTGGTTTGAGCAAATCAATTCAAACAAATGGGTGGAAATGGACTCTTGAGAGGAACTCCAGGAGTCAATATGTGGCTTGTGTACAGTGAAGCTCAGAGCACGTTTGACTTTTAGTCGTCATGTACGCTGAAGATAACATCAGTAACAGTCTTTATAGTATGTATGCGTGTGTGTGTATGTGTGTATGTGTATGTCTGGCTCCTTTGCACTTTGAAATCACAGCGCAATCAGATCTCAGGCCGTCCTTTAGCTCTTTTTTCATCCAGCCAAGCTGATGGTTACGATAAGACCCAGCCGAGAGATTAGCGTTTACTTTACTCTTCATCTCTCTAAGTTGGCATTCCTATATGGCTATCAGCGATGATATTGAATAGTGCTTAAAATATCTGGCACACACATTTGTTGACTTTGTATGACTTCAGCCGACTTCTAAGGCAGCCTGAAGTCTTTTTCCATCGATTGGGAGAAAACGTGTGTGTATGTGTCTGCGTGTGGGTGGGTGGGTATATTACGGATCAGTGGGGATTCCTAGCAGAGGGGAAAAAAACTGAGAGAGAAATACAGACACAAAGAAACTCCCTCATGAAGAAGGAGTGCTTTCACATCTGGACTCCTTGGATCTTTCACGCACTGGCTGCACAGCTGCTGAACTACTTTATATTAAACCTTTTATTTATGAATAAAATGCATTTTCCGCATAGTAGAATTCAACCAGGTGTGTAAATGCATATATTTTTGCAATATAGGAATAATTCTAACTAAGGTAGCCTACATGGTAACACGTGCTCTGTATTCGTAGTATATAGTGCTTACAAACACTGATGAAACACATGCAAGAATTAAGGAATAAAACTGTTTGGGGGAAAAAATCAACCTTGGGTTAATGACCTAGAACAACAAGTGTTTTATTCCTCTTATGCCACAGCAATTGGCCAGCAATTACATTTGGTTCCTAATTAATGATTGATAATCCTACCTTTTTCCAAGTATAGTCACATTTAATGTTGTGAAATGTATGCCAGATAAGTCCGTTCCTGTTATCACTTATGTTATAGAAGCTATAAATACGTGTTTCTTCACCAGCCTCTCTTTTCTTCTTTTGCTTGAAGATAATAATACAAAAAAAAAAACCCAGCTTCTCGTGTTACTGAGAAACCAGAAAGCATCAGCAGACCCAGCAGTTACAGCTTTTATTAAGACTGAATTCACTTTAAATCCACCACAACCAGTGTTGTTCTTTGTTGTTTTTAAAAGGATTTCTCTGAAGTCTGTTCATTGAACTCGATGTAATTCTTACATAAGAGCCATCAGTAGTTGCTGAAGCAAGACAGAACTGATTCAGCTGAGCCAGTCTGCTTTGCTGTTACTAATCTAATGGGTTTGTGATGAATATCTATGAATCAGAGCTACAATTGTGCAAAAGGTCTAAAAGCAACCTAGCACTGAGACAGATTAGTTATATACAGTAGTTAACAGTTTCTGTAAGAAACTTACTAAAACCAAAAGTAGCAGTATCCAACACGAGTGCTTGGTTTTCTGGCTCAATTTATGTTCAATCCCGTTAACGCTTTTCCAGGTGCCTGACTGATGAAATATTTTAGTTAGGCTAGCTAGAGCTAAACCAAAGAAGCAGTCTAGCCGGCCATTAGGAATGTTTGTTGACACAGATTTGAAGATAGCACCTACCTTAAAAAT
This sequence comes from Leptodoras oyakawai, assembly GCA_024363135.1. NCBI lineage: Eukaryota > Metazoa > Chordata > Actinopteri > Siluriformes > Doradidae > Leptodoras > Leptodoras oyakawai. The sequence goes on from JANCOA010000033.1 coordinate 3,580,281, forward strand.
ACATTTTTTTTAGCACTAGGACTGAGCTGACCCACTCTGTTAGCATACACACTCTGTCTGTCTGATTAGTACATGTGAAAGAGTCTGAGGTGAGGAGCAAGGATCTTCTTTGGTAAGATAGAGACACGTCAATAGAGTGTATCTGTGTGTGACTTTTAGTGAAGTCACCACTGTGCAGAAACCACTTGACTGTCCATGTTGATGACCACCCACAGACCTTTCCCAGAACTTGCTGGCATAAACGTGAGGATGTCTTGTTTACTCGCCACTAACGTCATCAAACAAAACTCTACTTATATCAAGGTGCTGAGATAATAGGACATATTCATGTGTCTCATGGTTCTGCAACTTGAAATCTAACCATAAATGACTAAAAAGCACATTCTCATTGCAATTGCTGGTACATCGCTGTGGCATAAGAGGAATAAAACTCTTTGGGAGCAACTTCATCATTATTTTTCCTATAACAGCACATCCATGATTTATCTTTTTTTTTTTTTCGTATCAGAAACTGGAATATACTGGTATATACACGGTGAGGTGAGTGAACAGCCAATCAGATATCAGTATCAGATGCAAGTAGGTTCCGTGGCTTAAACTCCTTTCGGTGTACACTAGATTACCAGTTTATTAGGAAAACCAATGTACTGTAGTAATTAATGAACTTGCAATTCAGTATATAAAGCCAGTCTCGTTTAACAGTAGCCATGGTACGGACTTTGCGTGCACACGTTTCTGTGTGTGAGTCACCATCCATTAGCTGAGAGAGACCAGGTATAGAATGGATGGCAGGCTCAGACAGTTCACATTGATCTTGGCTTTTGTTTCTGTCTGCTGCAACACTTCAAAATGAATTCTTTATGGCTAATCTGAAGGGCACATTGCCCACCAGTGGCTTTAGTTACAGCTAAACAGTATAAAATAACCAAGGCAGGGAAGCCTCTGGAAAAAATGGTGACGTGAAGTAAGAGTCCATTGGATTAAGTTGCAAAGACATGTGTGAAGTGTTAGCCGCAGTTTTGCATAGTTAAGGCTTATTCTGGCATGCCAAATTAACTTTGTCCGTTGATATGCTTAGGAAAATGCTAAACTTATGTGGAATTAATCATCCTGTCATAATAATGCGTAGGCAGTGAAGGGTCATTACAGACGCTGGTTATGAGAACGAAGTTGAGAGAGGTTATGTGTAGGTGTGAGCTGAAGCCAAAGAAAGAGGCTTGCCCAATCTGATAAATAGCCTTTAGTTACTGCTCACTCCTTCAGCATAATAGAAAACAATGTCGACTACTGAAACAGTGCCAAAGATTAGCTGTCCCTTGACACCTTCTTGAACAATAGCATGTTTTTTTTTTTTTAATAAACAAACTATGTACAGTACAGGCACAGCTTGTTGATAAGCACAGTATTGATTCGTATGGTGTCTAGCACATCAGCAAGTATTTTATAAATCATATGCTATACCAAGCAGGGAGGAAGTGCACCATTTTTTCTTTAGTGAAACTCAATTAAATGGACCATTCAGTAAAGAGTACTGGGCAGCATTTGATAGGAGCAGATAGACTAATAGTCTTGTGGTTAACCTGTCTACAGCTGCACCTCATTTACTCTGCATAACAGGCAGTCGAAAGAAGCTGCAATTTAGGCCATCCCTGTCTGAACCTTTCCCCGGTCTGTCTGAGTTTCCCTTTATCTGACTCTAGCTGTATCTGGATTCATTTTCTATTACCTAATAGTGCACAACTATACCAATTCTGGCACTATAACCACATTCCCAGGGTAGTTCACAGTGTAGAATTGATACATACCACTTTTCTATGAAAACTACCATAATGTACCTGAAGGCACAAGAGCAGTATAGTAAAAATATATTGATATCACCTACAACTGGGGTTTACAGCTCCAGGGTCTGGGCTTCATTCACAAGTTTGGGTTGCTGTCTGTGTGAGGTTCTTCCCATTTGGACATGTATTTGCTCCAGGTTCTCTAGTTTCCTCCCATGTCTCTGAAATACCTCAGTCGATGTACTGCACCCAGTGATGTCTGCCCAGAATAAACTCCAACTCCACTGAAACCATGACCAAAATATATTCATTTCTAGGACTGTAGTCAAGACTGGCTTTCTCAAATCCAAGACCAGGATTAGCCAAAATCAAGTCACTCTGAAATAATTATTATCTGATTTCATATCCTGTGTGCCTCTTTGTTCTATACACTAAATACTGAATGAGTGAGTAAGTGTAAGATTTTGTAGCAAGCCTCTGTTAATCTCTGTTTTCTGTTTCTCTCACATACTCTATCACTGACTCTGTCCTTCTTCCTGGCTTTTTTTTCTACATTTATATTTATTATTGCCTGACACGTTTATCCAAATGTGACAGGATACAACTGGGCAGTAAAGGATTAAGTGTTTGCTTAAGGCCCTTCAGTGCTAGCATGGGGTGGTAGGGATTTGAACTCCATGCAGTAGTCCGTAGCCTTTAACCACTGAGCCACCATTTTCCTTTTCTGTGCTTTTTCTATCCCTCTTCCCTCACCAATCCCTATACCTTGAAAGACAGGCAGTTTCTTTCTTTCAGAAGCCAACATTGAGCAGACCAGCATCTGTTTGTGTTTACTGTCCAACACGTACACGGAGGGAGTTTGGCTCTGTTGTGTACCCGCCTTCTTGCATGTCTGCCCGAGGTGCTGGGTTTTTACTTTGGCACACCCTAATCAGCAGCACAAGAGGCTTTTTGATTCCTGAAATCTGAGCAGCGCTAGGGAAATCTGGCAAGATACACAAGCAGCTTGCGATGTTATAAATCAATAAAAAAAAGGGGGGAGATTGAGGACTTTGAAGCATCAGTGCTATACAGTAGAGTTGTGCTGAAGTTGCAGAGAATTTTCTTTCATATGTTCTTATAATTGTCATTGGGTTTGTGGCTTCTGCAGACCTGTTCAAACCGTGTATGGACTATACATAATCAATACACTTTTAGGCAAGCTTCCTCCAGGATTCAGTGAATGGTTAAAGATTTCAGAAGGAATTATTCTTGGAACCTTTTCAGAAAAGGAAATCCCCCCTACAAACTTAAAAACTGTTAAGGGAATCCCATAAGGTGATAAATATAACCTTTTTTTAAAAGGTGATGAAGGTATTCAGCATGATCATGAAAAAGATGGGTTCCCTTTAGCGTCTGGTTCTCTCAAGGTTTATTTTTTTCCCTCATGTAAGCATACAGATTTTATTTTCTTGCTGCTGTGGCCTCTGGCTTACTCATTAGGGATTTAGATCTAATTCTGGGATCCTGTAAAGCTGCTGTGGGACACTGTCTATTGTCACAAGTGCCAATAAAAATAAAACTAAATTGAATTAAAGATGTTACACTTACAGATAGACATCCAAATACGCTTCTGAGAATGAATATAAAAAATGGATTGATTCCTTTATGTTGTAGTAAAATTACAGTATAACGCCTAATGTACTGTATGCCATGCAGTGATTTTGCTCTTCAGCTCGGCACTTTACATTGTTTGTTAAGCTAGCATGCGGTCTGGTGTGGTTTAAATGAACTCGACCAGTGTTCTGTGGCATGCTGTGTGACTAAATCTTTAAGGGAAGTAAGATAACTTGTATTGGGCCCACTAAAGATGACGCCATCTGCCAAGGGACATTGTGTGCTCATTCGTCTTGCGTAGCAAGACAGGCGAACTATTTCATTCATATGGCTCCCTTCCAGGAAAGCCTCCATAATAACTAGGAGCACTTCAGTCTGCAGGAGCACTTTTACTAGCAGTAAGTCCCCAAGAAATTGCCCAATTTATGGCTTTACTTCTGTATTTTGAAAAGGGAGAGACGTTATAGAAGAAGAAGACAAAAACAGAGAGAGCAAAGCACTGAAGTCATGAAGATATAATATAGAAAGTGTAGATCATATGAGATAACAAGTGAGGCAAAAAGAGTGAGAACGTATGTGAGGCATGAAGATAAAAGACAAACTGGAGGGGAGATCTAAAAAGCATGTTTATTTCTGGCCCTGGCAGTCTGGCTTTAAGCACTAACGTTCACTGCTGGCAAAACTCCTAGAAAGAGAAAGCTTTAATAAAAGAGTGCTGGTCTTGGTGGCTGCCACATCACAGCCTCCTCCTGCCTCAGACTGATGTCCTCCTCACTGTCTGCCCACTAAACCCCAGTCTAACATCTAACCTTACTCTTTGAATGCAAATCAAAACAGACCTGAAATTTAATGTCTGAATAATACATCTGGTATCCAAATGTAGACTATAATTGTGAGTCATTTACACCCTGCTGGGATGTGTTGCTAAGCATCATGATACCTTAACAGGTCATGCATTTGGACATTGGCTTTAAGTTGAATTGAACCTAGAAGTTTACTTACTCTATTCAGAATATAAAAATAATCTTCATCTTTCACGTTATGCTTTTGTAACTTTTTGCACATGCTAAACTCGTTCACACGCTAAACTCATTCACTCTGCTTTCCAAACCCGTTTGCGCACAGCTGTCTGAGCAAGCAAGTGAAAATGGAAACCCAATACAATGGCCTTTTTTCAATTTCAGGGACAACAATGGAATGAAGTTTATGTTAACGGTACATAATTAGCCAAATATATTATATGTCTGCCAATGGAAAAATCAGGAAAAGGGTTTCCCTGTTTATTCTGAATTAATATTTCATTTTTCCCCTTTTGCTTTGACGCAGCAAAGCTTTATAAGAAGTACTGCATTGGTTTTCACCCCCTGAGTCAAAATGTCTCAGCTGTGATCTCGCTGATAAAAATAGCAAATGAGATTCTAATGAGCCTTTTGTCCTAGAGTGCTCGTCTCAGAACGCCTGCTGTGACAGCACCAGGCAGAGAACACTTTCATAAAACCCTTTAATGAGGATAACAAATGACCAAAGGTTTCAAAATGACTGAAGCAAGATGCCCTTCTCCATCGCAAGCTTGGCTGCTCATTATCATGGAAGTGGAGTTCATGGCTGCTTTTACTGAACCCTTCAGACACTGTTTGTCATGTGCTGTGGGATTCCACAAGGGAATGATGTAAAGGTCTCGCTCCTATTTAGTGCAGGCTCACCACACACACACACTTTTCTCTGCTCTTCTCATTAGGGTTACATCAGATTCTCTCACGGCCCAGCTGGGTCAGAGACATACAGGATATGATGTAAGCCTAAGGCTTGAGCTTCGGCTCTTTTAACTACATGGTTATGATCATGAGAAGGTGGTTAAAAGAAAAATCTCAGCTACATGGTGCCACTGAAATATTTTTCAACCATACTCTTGTGTTTTATGAACCATTCCCAAAATCCAGTTGATGATTTTCCACATTTTGTAGTGTTACAACCTGGAACTGAAATGGACTTAAGTGTTTACTAAAAGTTAGTGACAGGGTAAGGATGGAATGAGTCCATGAGGCCAAGTGTAGTACTCAATATGATGCTACCACCACCATGCTTCAATGTAGGTTGCTGTTTTACATTTTACATTTACATTTATGGCATTTTGGCAGATGCCCTTATCCAGAGTGACTTACACTTAGCTCATTTACACAGCTGAGCAGGTAAGGATTAAGGGCCATGCTCAGGGGCCCAGCAATGCAGCGGCTGTGGTGGGATTTGAACTCATGATCTTCTGGTAAGTAGTCCAGCACCTTAACCACTGAGCTACACCACCCAGACATAGCACATGTTCTGACAGACAGAGCACTTTGTGGGATGGTGGAGCTCACTGGTTAAGACATTGGATTATTGACCAGACGATCATGTGTTCAAATCCTACCACAGTGAAATTGCCACTGCTGGGCCCCTGAGCAAGGCCCCCAACCCTCACATGCTCAGCTGGGTAAATGGGGCAAAATATAAGTCTGGATAAAGGTGTCTGCCAAATGCTTTAAATATGCCAAGGCCAAAGGTTCACTTTGTTCTCTTTAGACTAGAGAACCTTTTTCCCTCAAGTTTGCGGAATCTTCAAAATACTTTTAAGTAAACTTTGAACAGGATTTCATGTGTCTTTTAGAATAATAAGATAATAATAATAATAATAAGACTTAAGGTCTAGGAAATTGTTATCTTGTGAATAGCTTCTTGAATCTGAGACGTGGAAGCCTCCAGTTCCAGAGTTATGTCCTTCTTACACCTTTAATGGACAGACTCTTGTAGGCAGAGATGCAATTTTCCTTATTCTTTAAAAAAACTTCTTAATAGGTTTAATGATGTTCTGTATGCATTTTTTTTTAAATAATATTGATTTACATCCACTTGAGTATTATGGGCTGTTTATTCAGTATTATGGGCTGTTCTGTATTCAGGACATATATTCCTAATTGAATTGATTGAATAATACAACTGGGGTCAATATTTACACAAGGTTCTGTGACCCCCTGTATTTTAATATGATCTGTCCTATATGTGGCACATCGTTTATATCTACTTCAATTTGACAGCTAAATTGTATTATTGAAAAAAATCAGAAAGCAATGCAATTTGAATTTTGTGTAAAGTGTATAAAAGTTATAATTGTTTCTACTTTCAGATGGTCATCACATATGGGAGATGGAAGCCAAAGTTGAAAAGGACTCCATTAAACCTGTAAGTCATTCACATGTTTGATCATTTCTCTCTCTCTCTCTCTCTCTCTCTCTCTCTCTCTCTCTCTCTCTCTCTCTCTCTCTCTCTCTCTCTCTCTCTCTCTCGCTCTTTCTCTGTTTCTCTCTCTCCCGCACATAGACAGACATTAAGCTATTACATATCTGATCTGTAATTAAAGATGTCATGAATGATGATTAGTGATAAAAGCTGTTTGCAAGAACTGACAAGCCTAGGCCTTGCCCCATACAAATATGTACCATGTGTACAATCAGCCGAAGGTTTGTACACCATTGCTAAAAATGGCTTTCTTCATTTTTAGTATTCTCCTAAATATTTGCTAATCTAGTATACCCAACCTTTTTCCTGGTAATGTACGATGAGCTGTGTACCAATTTAACCTCTGAGTGTAGTAATGGCTATACATCCTGAACTGTTTAATACATGCACATATCTAACAGGCATATACACTTCAGTTCAAATGTATACACATATACACATCCTGCCCTCCCAGTGACTGACTAACTCATTCTTCTAGAGCTTAGTGGTCACAGTTTGGACTTCAGGAATAGTTGCTGTCTATGTGTGAGGCAGTACACCTGCTCCCCATAAACACAGACATTCACACACACACACATACACACAATAAAAGTATGTCTGTCTGCAGGCCCTTAAGCATAGACTGTTGGAACAGGCCCATTTTAAACATAGGCAATACCTAGCCAGTGGCGTCCAAAGCAACATGGAATTTGCTCAACTTGAATGACTCAAATGAACTATTAGCCTTTTGTCTCAGTCTGGGAATGTGAGTGAATGGATCTCCGTATGATGCACCGGTCTTCTAATTTTTTTAGCATGTTTAAAGCAGAGACAAACACTTCCTAAGACTTATATTGAAAGAACTCTCTAATTGTGTTTTATGGGGTGGAATACTCCATATCCAAAACAGCACAAGTCTCTTATACTGCAAATTGCTTTTACAGGGTTGTGCACTGACCCGTTTTAAGCTTCTTCTTTTTTTTTTGTACAAATTATATAAGCCACAGAGTGTTTTGCATTAGGCTTAACGGTAATGCAAAATGTCAGCGCATTCATCTATTTTCGTATGTAGTCATTGTAAATCATATTAAGCTGTCCTCTTGTTTTCTGAGATAAAACAGCATTTTCATTTACTGGCACAGTAAATTTGAATAATGGTGTCATTGAACTGGGTTTGGGTTTTTTTTGTGTACCTTGTGCTGGTACATAAATTTATGAAGCTTCCACACCCGTTTCCAATGCTCACTCAGTGAATAAGGACCATCTGCTAGAATGATGTATTAATGTGTAAAAATTTTGTGTAAAACTTCTTCATCTTCTTCTTCTGCTTCTTTTTTTTTTTTTTTTTACAAAGCTCACTTTGATTTCTGCCCTTCCCTTAGATTTGATATTTTTTCAATATGAACCATTTTGTAACTTACCCAAAACCACATGCTTGCTTGTGTCTCATAAGTTGCCCTATGCAGCATGCCAAACCTTTGCTCAGCTCCTTGAAAGGTTGAAGGGATTTCACTTGGTTGCCTCATTCAGTTTCATCTGGAGATAATTCTGTACTTATCCTTCAGAGAAAGACGCATGAGGCTGATGAATACGTTATTTAAAAGCAGAATGGGACACTTCAGATAAGTACTGCAATCAAATTTGAGTACTCAATTTGGACTCCATTGGTAGATATAAATTTGACTACTGATTCTAATTATTAAAATAGGCCACCGAAAAGAATAGAGTAAGGCAAAGCTTTAGGTACGAAGCTGGGTATGAATTTCATTTTAGCAGTATGAGTTTCATCTGGCTTCTTTGGCAGCCATGCTGATGTGCTAATGTAAATAGTGGCAGTAAGCTCACCTGCACATGCCTCCGAAGCCTGTAAGAAGACTGATGACTTCCTCTCTGGCTACTGTTCAGCACCTCCATCAGTCTGCTCCCAGCCGCATGGGGTTCATCTCAGGGTAGGGAAGGATGGGAGGGGGGTATTTTACAGCAGGACTAGTGGCAAGACAGTGCAGTGGTCAAAAGTTCAGTAGCATCTGGAGACAAAAAGGCATTCTAGGTTGTCTTGGAAGAACCCTCTTCTCGAGGGTGTAAGGTATGAAAATATCTGCTAACATAGTCTGCTACATAGTCTCTATCATCCTCATCTACCCCATTTTCCTGAGCCACAGCCACAGGGTGCCTGTGGTTTTTGGACCCCAGTGATGGTGGGTGTGAATTTGAATCGTGGACACAATGCAGTCAGTGTTCACTGGTGGCCACTAAGCCATGTTTATATTTGTAGAAGCTGCATGTTTTCACACTGTAAATTCCTTACAGTGAAGGGAGCGCAAAATTTCTTCTGGTTGGACATTTCGCATTTCCTTACATATGTTCTTTTAATATTGTTTTTTTTGTTTTTTTTGTTTTTTTTGCAACAGACAGCTTTGCTTGTGGAGATTCCAACTTACCGAAACCAAAGAATATCCAGCCCTGTTCTGGTGAACTTCTACATATGCAATGGCAAACGGAAGAGGAGCCAATACCAACGATTCACCTACCTACCATGTAATGGTAAAACATTACCTCTTCTGTGTATAGACTTGTCTCAGTATAACCTTAAACTTGCAAATAAGGTTAGAAATGGTGTTTTGTAGAGTTTGTTAAATATTTTCTTCAGACTCGAATGAAAATTGATGAAATCAAGCACATAAGCATCACTTGTTCAAATTTGTTGGTGATTCCATTGATGTGTGGTGTGACATTTTGTGTAACTTTGATATTACATTTACAAATATGTATGTACATATACAAATATAAAATATACATATATTTGTACAGATACAAATATATGTATGTGTATATACAAATATAAAAGAACATGAATAAATGTTAATAAAAAAAAGTTCATAGAGAGTAAACATTATTTATGCTCATACCAGTGTGTGTATATATATAGTATATATACTATATATATATATATATATAGTACAGGCCAAAAGTTTGGACACACCTTCTCATTCAATGCGTTTTCTTTATTTTC
>JANCOA010000033.1:3632487-3649826 GCA_024363135.1 Leptodoras oyakawai
ATAACTCCACGTGTTCATTCATAGTTTTGATGCCTTCAGTGAGAATCTACAATGTAAATAGTCATGGAAATAAAGAAGACGCATTGAATGAGAAGGTGTGTCCAAACTTTTGGTCTGTTTTGCTGCTTTGTGGGTGATGTTATAATGTTAAATCCATTTTTACTGTCAAAATCAGCATTTCTGAAACATTTGTAAAATTCGGGCAGAAATTTTACTTCAACTTTACTAAAAGGTTGGATGGTTAAGATATTGGAATACTGACCAGAAGGTCGTGAGTTCAAATCCCACCACATCCAACCTGCCACTGCTGGGCCCCTGAGCAAAGCCCTTAACCCTCAACTGCTCAGTTGTGTAAATGAGATTAAATGTAAGTCTTTAATCTACCAAATGCAATACATGTAATGTAAATGTAGCATGATACAACTATCTAGCACTACCTCAAAAAGTGTGCAAAAAATAAGATGCACATAAAAATAAATGACCATTTTAGTCTGTATATGTTTGAATGTAAATGTATTCATAGATCACCAACAGTAAATGACACTATGCTTAAATACAGTTGATATTTGTATAGTTTATTTACAGTAGAATACAATTCCATCCTATAAATACAGTCTTCTTAAACATGCCCCATAACTTGGCTTGCTTAGTTCCACTAAATTCTTACATCACTTCAAAATGCATCCCTCACAATGGGCTTGGTTAAATTCAGTACTTTATACTGATTTGTTTGATCAATGTTAACAAAAGATGCAAAGCACCATGCAAAGCAAAACTACGATGTAGCAAAATACAGCTGATATTAATGTGGTGTGGTTACAGTGATCTGTTCTTGTACAGAGCAGAGATAACATTCATAATGGCAAATGCAATCACTGGACAGAAAAAAAAAGCAAAACAGCAAAAATATACATATTGAAAAGTGTTCTGTGAATCTCCACGGTGACAGAGTACAGCGATGTCGTACGGATAAATTCAGTTTTAATATTTTCTAGATTGTGCCATACATCACAATACAGAATTTGCAGAGTCGCAGAGGTCAAGCTTCTTTTGGAAAAAAAAATCCTGTATAACTTAGAACTCTAATTCTTTTTTTTTCTTTTTTTTTATGAGCACCTAGTCCATTGTTTCAGTGAATATTTTACAACTTAGCAAATGGAAACACAAAGATAATTTACCAGGTTCAAGCACTCTTAACAAATTTAGTGTTAAAACATAGATTAGGGTCTATTAATTTTGAGGTATTAAAAAAACATAATACAGAGAGGCTAATAATAATAATAATAATAATGATAATAATAAAATTATCATTATTCTTCTTTTTACTATTATTACTAATACCACTACAACAAATAAAGGTAGCAGAACATGTATGCTGGTCAGTCAAGCTAGCATCTTTTCATGGTTCTTTCGATTGGAGCAATAATCCAATGAACTGCTGCAGCAGGCAGTGGAAGACGCTACAAGAACGAGACAAATAAACCTAATGTATTCACCAAGTGAAATGATTTTATACTTTAAGAGGTAATTTGCTAAATACACTGTAATACATATATATATAATCCATGTTAAATCCATGTAAAATTGACCGTATCAAAAAATAATGTATTTCTGAGCTTACTATACCATAACATTTTGGTTTAAAACAAACCCTTGAACTTCTAATGCAATTTCTGAACATGCATAACTTAAGTTGCTTCAGTATCAGCCATTGCAAAAAAAAGAAGAAATTTACGTAAAAAAATAAGTAAAGCTGTTATAAATTAAGCTGGTATGTTAATGGCAATGAATCTTATACTTACATTATAATATATGCAGACATCTGGTGAGGTCAGGTCACTGAATTTCTGAATTTCTCTTTGAATTGGGAGATGTGAAAGTAACAGGAAGACTATGTATGGAGAACTGCATCTTCTGATCTTTTATGTTTCAGTGCTGTTTTCTACAATTTGTTATTTCTGAACTCTGCTGCTCTTAGAACTTGTTGTGGGATCAGTGACAAGAGAGCCGTTATGTGATACCGAATGGAGTTGTTGCTCCATTCCATATATGGAACAACTTGGGTGAAAAGAACCTCTTGAAATATTAATGCTGTTCTGCAAGTGTTTTTCCAAAGCATTGCTTTTTTATTTTGTTTTCCTGTGCTCTTTTAATGAAATTCTTCTTATTCTGCTCTGTAGATGGTTACCACTCTTATGTTCAACAATGTTATATACTATTCCATGAGACTTATTTTACATACAAAAGAAGTGTTAAATTTAATTTTGACAATATGCAATTCACTGGACTCAATAAAAAGGAAATGTACAAGAGCAGAGACACTAACACTGATGAATGTCATATCCATTGGATCAATTCCACTGGATTTCTAGTTCGTCCAAGAAAAAACAGTTCAACATTGATATTATGGAAAAATTATAAAACATATTAAAAATAAAACAAAAATCTACCATGAAAAGAAAGCCAGCATGATATAGCAAAAGTTCCCCAGTCCCATAGTAACCACATGCAGAGCAGAATGAATGTTACTGTAAATGAATTAAGCAATTAAAGAGCACTGTGGTTGCAATAGTGGCAACAATCTATTGTCCTCAGAGCAACAGTTTCTGCTGAGTGTTAATGCTGTTAGAGCCTGCTTTAGTTTGTCCATATTCAACGCACCATGCACCTCTGAAGTGTATCGTCGTCCATAGCTTGGAGAGCCATAGGATGATGTGGGGAAATTCATGGAAAATCCAGATCCTGTAGCATCAAAGCTCCCTCGTCTAGAGCCAGACCTTGAACCAGTTCTGGAGCCAGACCTGGAACCTGAGGCAGATCCAGATCCACTGACATTGTAAGGGCTATATAGACCCTTAGTAGACTGAGATGATGCCTCTAGTAAACGTAAACCAGAGCCCTCCTCAATCATGCTTCTTTCCATGGCATCTTTATAAGATATCTTCAGCTTCGTTTTAGGACAAGTGAGGTATTTGGAGTACCCACTGACATCTCGCAGTTTCTGAGCAGTGCGTGCATCAAGGGTACCCTTCTTTACGGCCTCATCTAGTGATACTCTGCCGGTAACATCAGGTTCAATTAGACCTCCTGTCAGATACTGGACTTCAAGAAAACGCTGGCCAGCTTCATAATACAGCCAACCCTTCTTTAAGGCCTGAGCTGCTGACATTTTAGTTTTAGTTCTTGGATCTTCAAACCCTTGGAAAGCCTTTTGAGCCAAGTTGATACGATCTACCATTATCTTGTCTACAAGCCCTTTGTTCACTGCATCAGCAACAGTGAACTTCTCTCCAGTATTTGGGTCAATGATGCCACCTGTGCAGGCTTGTGCCTCAAGCAGTCTTTGACCAGTAATGTTATCAACTAGATTTCTATGCATGGCCTCTGTGACTGATACCTTCTCTAGAGTATCTGTATCTAGGATGCCCGCAACTGGACCTGTTTCCTCTGTTGGGTCAGTCCATGTTGTTGCTGGGGTCTTGATAGATGGTACTGGGCTCATGGGATATGATGAGGTGGACCCAAAGGAAGATGAACGTGATCTAAAGCCACTCATATTTCCAGATAACATGTCTGCAAATTCAGTGATGGAAAGGGTGCCTGCACGATACTGGTCCAAAGCAGACTGGTCTATGAGTCCCTTGGTAATGGCATCATCAATGTCATACTGACGTCCAGACCTTCTGTCAATAATCATAGACTTCACGCCATCTGCTGACGAAGTGGTAATTTCTTCCCATTCACATTCTTGTTCTGCAAGCTCCATGTATGTCTGATGATCAATGAGACCTTTGCGGTATGCCTCGTAAACAGACATTTCCTTTCCTGTTTCTGGGTCTACAATCACCACTCTGCGTTTTCTTACTGATGACTTAGAAGATGTCTTTCTTTCACGCTTCTTCTCCTTCAGCATTAAGAGAGCAAGTCCAGTTTCAGAGTCTGTCATGCATCGTTCCATCAGCTGAAGGTAAGTCAGGTTCTCCTCTGTGTTTGGATCAAAGAAACCTTTAGTATCATCAGAAGGGTCAGTAAGAATACTGTTCATCTCCTCATCAAAAAGGCCACGCTTATATGCCATTTCCACTGGAAGGCGGTGACTTTCCTCAGGATCAATTATTCCACCTGTTGCAATTTGAGCCTCCAAAAGACGAATACCATGATCTTTAAGGATCAGACCTTTCTTCATGGCCTGAAATAGGGAAATTACCTTACCAGAGTATGGGTCATTGTATCCAGTCACAGCTCTTTCAGCAGAGAGAAGCTTGTCTTTAAACTCTGGGCCAACTACTCCCATTTTAACAGCCTCATTGACTGTCAGTTTTAGATTTTTGATTGGATCAATCACATATCCAGTCGCCGCTTGAGCCTCTAGCAGTTCAAAGGCTGTGCCTGGTCTGATCATGTTCTTCTTCATGGCCTGGTAGATTGACAGTCGCTCTTTAGTAGCCTCTACATACACACCTGCAATACAACTTGTACCCTCAAGGTATTTCTTCAAGTCTTTGCTGATATCTTCCACTGAAATTAGGCCTTCTGTGAGCTCTGTGTAGGTCTTTTGATCGATAATTCCAGAGCATAATAATTCATCCAAGGTGATTTGCTTTCGAAGACCCTTTACTAACAGTTTCTTGTCTGCAAGAGAAAGCAAATGCATGCCACTTTCCTTGTCAACTTTGCATCTCTTGAGTAGATTTATATAGGAAGTTTTTTCATCTGTGCCTGGATCAGTAAACCCTTTGACATCTCCACTAGATAGCCTCTCGCATGTTTCTTTGTTGATATATCCTCGTTGCATTGCGACATCATTTGGAAGGTGGAAATTGTACTCATGATCCATTAGGCCACCAGTTGCAAGCTGAGCTTCTAGGATCTTTAATGCGTAGTCCTCAGGAACCAAACCTTTTTTGAAAGCTTGGTATAGTGAAATGGTTTTCCCACTGTATGGGTCTTTGTACCCTGTGACTGCCCTCTCTGCAGACAAAAGTTTGTCATGGAGTTCTGGGCCAACAAGACCCTTGCGGACAGCCTCATCAACTGTTAGCAACTCATATTTTACTGGGTCAGTGATAAACCCTGTAGCTGCTTGTGCCTCTAACAAATCAGTGGCAACATCATGCTTGATTATGCCTCTTTTCATGGCCTGGTAAATACTAATCTTAGCAGAGTTGTTGGAGAGGACACCAGCAATGCTGCCTGTACCAAAGAGGTACTTCTTAACAGTTGGCATTTCCATAACCTCTCGAATGGTTTTCTTGCCTTGTTTCAACAGATTGTATGTTTCAAGGTCAATTATACGAGAGCTATATAGCTCTTCAATTGTAACTCTGCGTCGAATTACATCACATAGCATGGTCTGTTCAGTTTTAATTACTTCCCTATGCTCAATGATTTCAATGATAATGACAATCATTCTCTCTTTTGTGATTTTTCCTGATCGGTACTGTTCAATAAGTCTTTGTTTGTCCTCTTGAGGAAGCATGTCTGATGCCAAGACATCCCACAAAGTCACTTGTTTTCCTGCAAAGCTTTTGTGAGGAATAGCTATTTCAGTGCTAGCCAAGTCTGTTTGTGCTTGTTCTTCAGTGTAAACATATGATTTCTCCACTTCTTTTGGTGCTTCAGCCTTGGAAATTGGTAAGAGGAAAAATCCAAAGTCAGGATCTTTTGTGCACCTTTTTATAAGTTGTTTGTAAGTGACACTTTCATCTTTGTTAGGATCAGTGAAAGCCTTGATATCATCTGAAGGGTCTTTGAAAGACTTGGCCATTTGATTGCTTAGGTAACCTTGCTGAATGGCTACATCAGTGGGAACACGGTGACTATTCACTGGATCAATTATTCCTCCAGTGGCCTCTTGAACTTCAAGAAGAGGTATGGCATACTCCCGAAGAACAAGCTCTTTTTGCATGGCCTGGAAAAGGGAAATCTTGTGACCAGAGTATGGATCTTTATAACCAGTTACAGCTTTCTCTGCAGCTAGGAGCTTTTCATAAAGCTCAGGGCCAACAATGCCAGCTTTTACAGCATCGTCCACTGTGAACCTCATGTTCCTGACTGGATCAACAATAAACCCACTTGCTGCTTGTGCTTCCAACAGAGAAAGGCCTGTATTTGGTGTTAGTAATTTCTGTTTCATTGCCTGATAAATGCTGAGCTTCTCTTTAGATTTTTCATCGACTACTCCAGCAATGCTCTCTGATCCTTGCAAGTACCTCTTGACTGATTCAATTTCACTAACCTCTTTTGGCTTCTTTTGGCCTTGTTGCAGCTGATCATAGGTAGCTTTGTCAATGATTTTGGATTCAAACAGAGATGTGGCACTAACCGGCTCTCTGAGACCAGTGAAAGTGTCCTGCTTCTTTTTTATCTCGTTTTCATCAACCAATGTGATCACAATGCTAATGACCTTTTCAATTGTTATTTTTCCTGATCTATACTGACGTATTAACTCAATCCTTTGTTCTTCTGTTATATATTCAGAGTGAATAATCTCCCAAATGGTGACTTTTCTTCCTTTAAATGGTCCACTGTGTAGCTCCATTGTTGCCTTGTTTAAGGCTTCTTTGGACTGAACATTGAAGGTTAGTTCTGATTCTTTGGACTCAGCTTTTTCTGATAGTGGAAGTAATGGGAGTCCTGTCTCTTTGTCCATAATGCAACTTTTCTGCAACTGTGCATAAGAAACGTTCTCCTTTGTGTTTGGGTCAATGAACACTTTACAATCATCAGATAAGCTACTTAAGCACTTGTTCATTTCCTCACTGAAATACCCACGCTTAAAAGCAATATCCTGAGGAATCCGGTAACTTTTCACTGGGTCAATGATTCCTCCTGTTCCAATTTGTGCCTCCAGTAGCCTTGTACCCTGATCTTTGCTGATGAGATCTTTTTGCATTGCCTCAAACACAGATGCCGCCTTTCCTGTATATGGATCCTTATACCCACTCACGGCCCTTTCTGCTGACCGTAATTTCTCATGAAACTCTGGGCCAACAATGCCAGATTTCACAGCTTCATCAACTGTGAGCTTTTGATTTTTTACTGGATCAATTATGAAACCTGTTCCAGCTTGGGCTTCTAGGAGATGGAGTGCAGGTTCTGCTTCAAGCATGTTCTTTTTCATGGCTTCATAGACTGGTACTTTCTCCTTAGTTGACTCAACAAACACTCCAGCAATACTGCTTGTACCCTTTAATGCTTTTTTGACAGAATCCATCTGAGACACCTTTTCAATAGTAGTTTTGCCATTATGCAACTCGTTATATAAATCCTTGTTAATGATCTTAGAATCCAGGAGCTCAGATGCAGGGACAGTTGATCTTAAACCATCAAAGGCTAATTCCTTCTTTTTGTCTTTGTCTTCTACAACAGTGATTACAATCTTTATAATTTTCTCTACAGTAATTTTCCCTGATTTATACTGACGAATGAGATCTTTCCTTTGATCTTCGCTAAAGTACTCAGAATTTATGACTTCCCAGATGGTCACAGTCTTCCCCTTAAATCTCCCAAATGGCACCGATATATTTGTTTTACTGAATGCTTCTTTAGTCTGTTCATCTGTGTATGTCCTTTCAGCAGGTAATTCTGTCTGTGTAACAGGTAGAAATGGAAGCCCTGTTTCTGTATCTGTTTTACATTTTTCCAGCAGTTGGTGATAAGTGAGACTTTCTTGGGTGTTGGGATCACTAAAACCTTTTCTATCTTCAGAAGGATTGGACAAGACTTTGGTAAGTTCTTCATCCAATTGACCTTGTTTACATGCTGTTTGGACTGACACACGATGACTGTTTACTGGGTCTATTATACCACCAGTGGCAATTTGAACATCCAGAAGTTTAGTGGCTTGCTCCTCTGTGACCAGACCTTTCTTCATGGCTTCAAATAATGAGATCTTATTTCCAGTGAAAGGATCTGTGAAACCAGTTGCAGCCCTTTCTGCAGACAGCAATGCAGTGTGCAGTTCAGGTCCAATAATGGACTCCTTTACTGCTTCATTGACAGAGAGCCTTCTGTTCTTAGTGGGATCAATAATACATCCAGATGCAGCCTGAGCTTCAAGAAGCATCACAGCAGTGTTTGGTGAAATTTTCTTCTCCTTCAAAGCTTCATAGATTCCCATTTTCTCCTTGGGTTCTACTATTACACCAGCAATGCAATCCTTGCCTTTCAGGCACATCTTGACTTTTTCTAGCTTAATAAGGTCTTGGACAGTTGTTTTGCCTTTTTTAAGTTTGTCAAATTCTTTTTTGTTTAGTACACCAATTTCATTAAGTCTGCTTGCAGGCACTTTTCCCCGAATTCCATCAAATGCTAGTGGCGACTCATCATTTGCCTTTACTCCATCAATTTCGGTAGAACCATTAAAGACCTTCCTTGTTGTTTCCTGCACTGTTGCTGTAACTAATTCATTTTCAGGCATGCTGTCAGTTTGGATCTCAATTTCTTTGGTTTGGGATGTTGTGGGTTTCTGTGCTTCTTGTAGCCTTTGAAGCTTTTCCCGTAATTTCTTGTTTTCCTCACCCATGAGTTTTTCCTGTTCTTGCTTTATCTTGTCTAGCTTCTCCATCTCTTTTTGCTTGTTGAGCATCTCATCTTCTGCATCTTTCTGCTTCTTGACTGCCGTTTCCAGCATACCCTGAAGTTTCTTTCTCTCCTCTTCCATCTGCTTTCTCTGACTTTCCTGTTCATCTTTAAGGGCTTTGGCTTTCTTCACTTCATCCTCAAGATGTTTCTCCAGCTTCATTTTCTCTGCCTCTATGGATTTCTCCTTTTTCAACAGGATTTCTTTCTCTGTAAGGAATGTCTGCTGAAGTGCTGTCTTTTCTTGTTCTATTTGCTCCTGCTGAGCATTGGCCATCTATAATGAAAGAAAACCCACATTATTAGATAAATTTAAACATTACCATATAGCATCAGGTGTTAAAATATATAGTATACTATAATACAAGAAAAATAAAAATGCAATACTTTGCAGGGAACTGTGCCATTAATAAAATTCAGTCATTAGTAATAGAATGTGGAATAAAACGTGAGCATCTTAATATTAAGTGTTACTTAAACTGATTAAATTATATTCAAGAAATTTAGGAAATTGTTAGGAAAGTGTTATGACAATACCTCTTTTGCTTTATTTTGAAAATCAGTTGCTTCTTTTTTCAGTTTCTTCTTTTCTTTTTCAAGCTCAGCAATTGCATTCCGCAGATTATCTGCCTCTTTTGTGCTCGCCAATCTCTCCACTTCCAATTTCTCAACAACAGTGAATTTTTCTGAAGTTTGTCTTTCAGTTTCAGACAAACGAGCTTTGATGTCTTCTGCCTCTTTCTTGAATTTGTTAGCTTCTTCCTCTGCTTTCAACTGTGCATTGCTTAGTTCGACTACCCTCAGTTTTAGTGTCTCAGCCTCAGCGGTTACTTCTTGTTGTTTCTTGCGTTCTGCCTCTAAGGATTTCTGGAAGTCCACGGTATCTTGCTCTAAACGCTGTTGCATCTTCTTTTTGGCCTCTAGCAGTTTCCGGGCCTCTTCCTGAGCCATGTCTTTTTGTTTCTGGAGATCCTCAGCCTCAGCTTTCAGCTTTGTTGCTTCCTGAGTGGCTAACACCTTCTCCTTGAGCATCTTGTCAGCCAATTCCCTCTGTTGAGCAAGATCAGACTCTGCAACTTGTCTTAGTCTTGAAGCTTCTTGTGCATCAGAAGCGAGCCGCGCAGCCTCTTCGGCCAGCTTTTGCATTTTATCTGCCTCTTCCTCAAGCAATTTCTTTGTGTTTTCCTTATCTTTTTCCATAAGTTGCTGGTTTTCTGCCTCAATTTTTATCTTCAATTTGAGTAATTCCTCCACCTGAATTTTGATTTTAACAAGTTCATCTTCCACCTGTGCTTTCTGCTTGATAGCATCACCGACCTCATCTTTAAGTCTTTTACGTTCATTGTCCAAGAGAGATTTCTGTTTATCTGTCTCATCCAGTTGCAGCTTTACTTTCTCTAACTCTTCCTCAACCTGAGATTTCTGCGTTAATGTTGTCTCAGCAAGTTGTTTATGCTTGGCCATCTCTGCCTCAGCTTGCTCTTTCTGTTTTAAGGCATCTTTTTCTGCTTTAGCACGTTTGGAAGCTTCTTTTTCAGCATCCTTTTTCAGTTTTTCAGCATCTTTCTGAGCTTTGGCTTGTTTAGCTGCCTCTGCTTCAGCAGCTTGCTTTTGGCGCTGTGCCTCATCTGCTTTTTGCCGAAAAAGTGCAGCCTCATTTTCAGCGCTTTCTTTGGCTTTTGCTGCCTCCTCTGCTAATTTCTTTGCTTTCTCATACTCTTCCTTTAGCTCACTTTGAGCAAGGCTGTCCTCCTTCTGTTGGCTAAGGATATTCTGAGCTTTCTGCTCTGCAGCTGTACACTTTTGTGCAGCCTCTTTAGCTAAAATGACCTGTTTTTCAACTTCCTTGTCTGCATTATCCTTCTGCTGTTTGACCTCTTCGGCTTTCTTTTTAAGACGATCAGCTTCTTGTTGAGCAGCCAGGCACTGTCTCGCTGCCTCTTCTTCAGCAGCGGAAATCTTTTTTACTTTCTCTTCTGCCTCTTTCCTCTTTTTCTCCTCCTCTAGTACACGATTCCTAAATTTCTCTGCCTCCTCTTCGGCTTTGACTTTACTTTTCTGAGTCTCATCCGCGGTGCTCTTTAGTTTCTTCAGCTCAAGTTCAAGGTCTTTCTTTTCTGTTGATGCCTTTTCAAAGTTGAGTTTCAAAATATAAATCTCCTCTTCAACCACTTTCTTTTGTTTTACGATTTCTTCAACAATTTCTTTCTGTCTGACTAATTCAGTATCAGAGGAGGTCTTTAACTGGCTGATCTTTTCTTCAATATCTTGCTTATGTTGAGCTGCTTTGTCCTCTAGGACTTTTCTTTGATAAGCTTCATCCTCAGCTTTTCTTTTCAGACGTTCATTTTCGGCCTCCTTGTCTTTTAAAGCGATCGCAGCCTCAGTTTTCACACGAGTTGCTTCGTCGATGGCAGCCAGTTTTTCTTTGAGAATCTTTGCAGCCTCGGCTCTCTGTTGGGCAGCTTCATCTTCTGCAAGCTGCCTTTGTTTCTTTGCTTCCTCAGCAACTGATCGGAGTTTAGTGGCCTCCTCAGCGAGTTCCCTCATTTTGCCTGCCTCAGACTCAAGGAGCTGCTTGCTCTTTTCAGTGCTTGACATGGACTCTTGTTCAGCTTTGGCTCTAAGTTGGATGAGAATTTCCACCTCCTTTCTCAGATTGGAAAGCTCATCCTCTAGTTGCTGTCTCTGTTTTACAGCTGTGTTCACTTCATTTTTCAGTCGTTGCAGTTCATCATCCAGTAGAGCCCTTTGTTGCTCAGCATGATCGAAATCCGATTTCAAGCGGATAAGTTCCTGTTCTGCTGAGAGCTTTTGTTGAGCAGCTTCTTCAGCTTCTTTTCTTTGTTTTTCAAGCTCCTTTTCTGCAACCTCCTTCTGCTTAAGAGCAATCTCCTCAGCTTTTGCTCTCCTCTTTGCCTCTTGCTTTGCTTCCTCTTTCTGTTTCTCAGCCTCCGCTTGTGCAGCGCTCTTCTTATGGGCTTCTTCCTCAGCCTGGAGCCTTAGACGGAGTGCTTCATTGGCTTTCTGTCTCCATATTTCCAATTCCTTCTCAGCTTGTTCTCTTGCTTTATCAGCTTCAGCTTGTTGCTTTTTTAAACGCTCTGCCTCCTCTTGCAGCTGGATAACAGCGCCTTGCTCTTGTTTCAGTGACTCCTCCAATTTTGTTGTTTTTTCAGCAAAGGAAAGATGCTTACTCTGCAGCTGTGTGGCGGCACTTTTCTGTGCCACCTCTTCTACCATTTGGATCTGCCGCTCCTTTTCTAGTTCTGCCTGCTTCAAGCGCCTCTCTGCCTCCTCTGCTTGCTGCTTGAACTTTTCAAGATCCTCCATGGCCTTCTGTTTCTGCTTCGCAGCTTCCTTCTCTGCATCGGATCTTTGTTTTAGCTCTTCCTCTGCCTTCCGTTTTTTCTGCATCTCTTCACTCAGTTGTTTCCTCAGCTTTTCTGCATCTTCCTGAGCAACCTTTCTAAGTCTGTCAGCCTCTGAGGCTTTATCCTTGAGCTGTTTAAGTTCAGCTTCAGCTGTCGATTTCTGCTTTGCGGTTGTCTCCAGCTGAAGTCGGATTATCCGGATCTCCTCCTCAATTACCGTTCGGCTTTTCAGGACCTCTTCTACCTGTTGGCTTTTAGCCTTAATTTCCTGATCTGACAGGTTTCTGAGTTCGTGCAGTTCCTGCTGGATGTTTTGTTTCTGTTGTTCAGCATCAACTGCAACGACTTGTCTTTTGCTGACCTCTTCTTGCATTTTTAGCTTCAGGTCTTCAGCCTCTTTCTCTGCTTTGGCAATGGCCTTTGCATGAGATTCTGCTAACTGTCTTTGTTTTTCTAACTCGGCCTGCATTTCGGCTATCTTTTTCCTCTCTTCTTCTTTAAGTTTTTCTGCAGCTTTCTGTTATTCAAAGAAGCAAAAGTAATGGAAATATAAGACAAGGGTTATGTAAGGTTACAAATTATATCTGTGTTATATAGGTAGAAGACACTTGTAAGTCCAAAATTGTCAATAAATGAAAATATTTACTATTTAATAGGTGGGGTGTTATTTGGTTAAGACAGCTTAAGTCACTTTTATGGCACAAATAATGAGACACAATCACTTCACAGCACAATAAAACAACTGTAATACTGAATGAAATCATGCTATCGAGATGTTACTCCTGGGAATGACTTGGAAAATAAGCACAAAATGTAAGTTCCTTTGTAGAACTCTGAACAGGTGATAGCCTATGTAATGTGTAATATGTAAATGTGAAGAGAGAAGGTTTTACATAATAATTTGAGTCTCAAGCTTGTGATTAAACATAAATTAAATTTCAGTTTGACAGTAAGAAAGAAAGCCAAGCATGACTAGGCATAGCAGAAGTGCAAAACATATGCTAAAAACTGAAATGTTTTGTCAATTTGATTTTGTTCATATTTATGCCATTATCAAGCCTAAAGTACACACAGGCTAGTGATGCAGCAAAGAACGCATGAAAATATAGGACTACTGCAGAACACGTAAAAAATGCATCTGATGAATGTCAAAGTGGTACATGACTCTGACTTAGCTGTATTTTTCTCGTTCTTTGAGAAGAGAACATAACAGTCATGTAAAGTCATGTATCATAGTGAGAGACTAATGTGTTGGCAAAATTCAAATAGGATGACAATGTGCAAAATTTACCTCATTAGCGCCCAAACATGATAAACATTCATCATGATAAAGCACTGGCAAGCCATAAAGAAGCAAACAAGCAGAAATGCAAGTTAGAAAGGAAAAAAGGAGTAAAGAACAAAACTGTGCTTCTCATAACAGAAAATATTTAGAGAAAATGTGACATTCAACCTGAAGCTATAACTAAAAAATAATAATAAAAGAGCACAAGCAAAGAGGAACAAAAGTGTTATTTCAGTTTTCTCAAGAAATGAATTCCAAAGAAAAAAGAGGTATCCCACCATCCAGTGTTTAATGGTGGCTGCTGGTTTAAAACGTGCACGCGGTATTTGACAGATGGTATTTTGGGTTTGCTTCAGGCTGAGGGCTATCAGCTTTCTTTTTGTGTCATAGATACAAAAAATGCATTCCTACACATTTGAAGACAGATAATGAGAGAGAGAAAGTGTCGCGGAAATGCGAAGTGCTGCACCACTAGTGTTTTATCATTACTCATATCCAAGGTGAGCACCTATTCCACTATCTTACAGAGGCCAGGTGGAATTAGTGTCTAACTCAGCAAATCCAGAGATTAAAAAAGTCTTAAAAATAAACCTAAAATCGATTCTAGTTGAAATTGTGTCTCAAAGTTTACATAACACAGAACCATTTAAGAGTTTTAAAACATTTTTGTCTTGTCCAGTCAACAGTGCGTAAGTATTCACCCCCTTGAATTGCTTCCTGAACTGGGATTAAATGTCACAAATCTACACAAGATAGCCCTTAATACTTCACACACACACACACACATACACTATATGGCCAAAAGTTTGTGGACATCTGACCATCACAACCATATTTGGTTATTTCCCCAAACTGTTGCCACAAAGTTCAAGCACACAATTGTACAGAATGTCTTTGTATGCTGTAGCATTACAATTTCCCTTCACTGGAACTTAGAGGATGCCCATGTCTTAGAATGACAGTACTCCCGTGCACAAAGTGAGCTCCATGAAGACATGGCTTGCCATGATTGGAGTGGAAGAACTTGAGTGTCCTCCACAGAGCCCTGACCTCAACCCACTGAACACCTTTTGGATGAACTAGAACTCTGACTGCATCCCAGGCCTCCTTGCCTGAAATCAGCACCCGGCCTCACTAATGCTCTTGTGGCTGAATGAGTCATGCTCTAAAGTCTAGTGGAAAGCCTTCCCAGAAGAATGAAGCTTATTATAACAGCAAAGGGGGAATAAATCTGGAATACAGTATACGAAACGCTCACACTGTTGTGATGATCAGGTATCTGGAAACCTTTGTCCATATAGTGAAAATGCAAGGGGTTGAATACTTACACAAGACACTGTATGTTCCTTTGTGTTTTGAAATGGACTCTTACCTCTTCATCCTCTAGGCGTCGTTGGGTATCTAGGATAAACTTAATATACTGGCTCGCCAGAGTCAGCAGCTCAATGTAGCGTGTTCTGAGAGTGACATACTGGAAGATAATTAACAACACATTTAAAATACAGTTTTAACTTCTAAAGATGAAGCAAACAAACTGGAGTAGAACACTGGTGTAAAAAAATACCTCTTGGATAATGCTGTCTGATGCAGACTCCACCTTGACTTTTTTCAGGGGTGAGGCAATAGGCTCCCCCAGTGCTTTATATGTTACCAGCTGAAGTTCATAATCCTGGAAAGGAAAATTTTTTAATAGGCTTCTAAAATCTTGATATCTGCGCAAAAAAGGATCAGGAATGATTTCATCCTTACCTTTACTGTATCGATGTAGGCCTTAGCATATTTCTGACATTCATCCATTTTTTCTTTGTTGTTTTCAATCTCCTCAAGGAGTTTCTGTTTATAGTAGTTGTTCAGAATGCAAAGGCCAACAGTTAATAAAACAATGCTTAATGAATTACATCAAGGATCAAGAGGAAGTCAGAAATTATGAGTTACCATAGCAACATGCAATAAATGAAGTTAGTCAGGATACTGAGAAACCGCAGAGCTGAAAACATTCGTCTGACTACTACAAAAAATGAATGAATTTTGTTTCGCTATAATAACAATTTACACATAAAACATTAAGTATTCTTAATACATGTGCTAGTACTGTTAGTACTGAACCAATAACGTATTAGAACGAACACACTGGCATAAACCTTGCAAGCGAAACTACTATCAGAGCTGCGGTTACAGAAAATTAAACAACAATACCTTTTTCAACAGTGCTGTTTTATAAATGTAATTACCCAGAGCAAGGCAAACTATCTGCTTATGCACTCTGCACTGAAGATCATTAACACTGACTCATTTTACATACCTTCTCCTGGGTCAGTTGTTCTTTAAGAGCTTTGCTGTCGGTTATTGGAATGGCCTCAATCTTTTCTTGCCGTTGCTTGGCATCTGCAATCCACTGAATGAGCCAGTCATAGCTGTGTTTATAGTTCTGCATCTGCCTACCCAGTAGGTCCAGTTCCCGCTGACGCAGCTTGAACTGGACAAACACAGCCTGCCAGCGCTCTTTTAGGCTTGCTACCAACTGCACATAGTGATCCAGTTCAGGATCCTGCTCACTGCGTACCCGAGACATTCGCTCATTTACTGCAATGGCGTCTTGGATCTCGGCCTCCAGACGGTCAAACACCGGCTTTTCAGACTCTGCGTCTGAGCACAGTTTCTAAAGTTGACAGAAAGAAAGCATTTTATTATTGTCCAAATGAGGCACGTAATTTCTGTCACCTTGTGAGTTTACTGTATATACAGTTAATATCATTTCTATCAGCAGTCACGTAGTACTATTTCACCTTTAGCTGTGTTTGATTGGACGCCAGATCTTTTTCATTCGCAGGCACTTTTTGGACATCACGAAGCTGGTTTTCATACTTTCTGAGAATATCTTCAGCCCCTTGTGTGCTGCGTATTACCAAATCAATGGTCTTTAGCCTGAAATAAATGAAAAAGGTTAGCACGACTAAGTCTAAGTCATAAAACTGGGTGAGAACTCCAGGGTTTTTTTTTTAACTTAAAAAATGATATAATGACTAACTTGTCCAGATAGACAGAGGAGAGACTGTGAACATGCTCCATCTTCTTTAGGGTGATGTCTAGCTCGGAGCGTAGGACAGGTGCCGAGGTGGAATCTTGAGAGGAAGCCAGTGCTGCCTCACTCTGTTTAACCACTGCATCTAGATCTTTCTTTATGCCTTCCAACTCGGTCTGCACTTTCTGTGCGCAGAAAACAAAGAACACAAGGTTAATGTGCAGTATATGAAACCATGCATTTGTATTAACGTTTACTTAAGGGTGGCTTGATTGAGATAGGGAATAGTTTAGTAGTGCTTATAATGGTTTCACTTGTAGGTACAGTTATCAGATGCTATTAGAACACTACGGCTAACCAAAAATGTCTTTATTTGATGCAACTTTGACCTCTAGAGGGAAATATGTGTCCTGTGGTCTCATGTTTTGGTTTTTTTTCATTAATTTATTGACACAATATTAAGGTTGTCTAAAGAAACAATGGTAGAACCAAGTTCGCAATAACATATCTCTTGGATTGCTTTTTGTACATTTTAGGATAAAAGGACTAACAATTGTAACATACCTAGCTTTAATTGTTATGTTTTCAGTATCTCAACATTACAGTTCTAGATCAGTTTTACATCTGATGGTATGAAAACCCTATCACACAGTGAAACTTTGACTTCTTCTACTATATATATAGTTCTAAAAACCACAGGCTTTCCTGAACTGAAATTGGTTGCTCCATGTGCACCCAACATTTAGAATGTTTCATTTAAAATCAGTTTACTAAAATGGAGAAAACTACACTGCAAAGCTCCTGCACAACATCGAACCATTACATTTACTATGCAAGAAACTCACAAATAACTGGTAATGTATTAGATATCTTTAGGGGGACTGACTGTTATTACCGCCCATCCTTAACTAATCTGATCTCTGCAGAAAGAAAGCCTAGATTAAAAAATGTATAACATTTATTTTTCATTTTAATGAAATAGGTTTACTGGTTAAGCTGAGTTACAGGGGTTAGACAATGAAACTGAAACACCTGTCATTTTAGACCACAATAATTTATTAGTATGGTGTAGGGC
>JANCOA010000033.1:3678411-3694252 GCA_024363135.1 Leptodoras oyakawai
CACAACAATGAATGTATCTGTAAATGGATAAAAACTGCATGCTGCTCTTTACTTATCAAAAAATCTGTCTATTAGCAGATTTGTCATTTTGTGACAAATATGGTCCACACAAAAGAGCAGAAGGACATCAGCTGCTGTACAAGGAAAAAGAAGGTTGATGGGGGGACACGCCCGCTAAAGGAGGCCTGCTATGGATGTGATCCACAGGGGGCACTGTAAGAGTCTTCAGTTCCCATGCAGGAAAAAGCCCATTCTTTTCCCAAAGGATAATGTGACTCATGGCATAAGAAAATCACACACTTTCCCCCCATTTTAGATGGAATAACACATGGTAGCTTTCAGTGGGGAAGATTAGAGTCAGTTAAAGCAGCTCAGTGTCTGCCATAGCCTTGAGCAATGACTCTGTGACACAAAAGTAATGCAAAAGCATAGAAATAGAAATCATTTGAATCAATCCTAACATAAAAACACGAGGACTGCACTGATCTCCACAATGCACCATCTTTGTCTGGGTGTGGCTGAAAGGACTGCATTATGAACTACAGAATGTGACTCTGAGCATGCACATGTACACAGATTACGAGGAGGCAGAACTTCAAAGCACCAGTCTGTCTGCATTTCTGATTTAATTTTATATAAAGCTAATGCACAAACTGATAAATGATAGAGAGAGAAATGTTTTATGTTTTATTGGGAATAATGATGTATGTGTATCTGTATATTGATTATGACAGTAATATTTAAAAAAAAACGGTTTAAAAGGTTTAAAAATAGACAGAACACTATTCAGATTCGTTTCAGCTAGTGCACTCTGCACGGCTAAAAGATGAGGAGAGGATTCTTTGCATTTTAGCTCTGTCCTACAGCTTGTTTAGACTTGAGCTGACTGAAAAGGGGTCTGATGTCTTGGTTGAAGGATTGCAGTCTGGAATCGTAAGTGAGAGGCCTGTCATACCAAACCAAACAGTACTGTGTTATAAGTGCTGAGAGAAGATGATTAAAAAGCACTGGAATACACTAAAATGTTATATAGTAATTGAAATATAATTGATGTTACTTTTATTAAGAAAATGGTTTAGTATAGACTCATTGAACTAATTTAGAAGCAAGTAAAATTAAGAAATGTAGAAAAAAAAAAGAATCAGTCACAGAGGGATGTGATGTGGCCTGGCAGAAAGCGGAGTTCGTACCATGCCAAATCTGATTATTGTCAAATGGCATGGAATGTCCAAGGAGCAAGTTAGCTCCTGTTATCACATTTGACTGTAAATGCTCTAAAGAGCTGTTTCTTACTAACCTCACATTTTATTTTTACTTGATGTTAATCAGGAACAAAGTAGACCTTGTTACATTACAAGGAAACTGCTGCATCCTAAAGTTCCTGCATTGCTTTTGACGTTTACAAAGCTTTATTTAGCTTCCAAAATGCTAACTAAATATCTCCTTGCAGGATCCAACATTACTACATGCTATAACAATACCATGTTATATATGTTACATATGTTAACAACAATACCATGTTATATATGTTACATATGTTAACAACAATACCATGTTGTTATACCAACATTACAACATGGTATAACAATTATTATAACAGATGATAAGCTTCTGGATGGAAACATACTGTGAATGGAATACAGCAGAGTCTGGACGATTGTAAATAGCCTGTTGTGCAGGCGAGATGAGAAAAAGCTGATAGTCCACAGAATAGAGAATCATATAATCAGGAACAAAGTGATAAAACATGGAGGCAAATCTAATCTTTGATCCCAGTGAACCCAGGACCAACACCCTCTCCTTACACAATAAAGCAAAGTTATGTGTGATTTGCTTGTGCTAGCAATCTCATACTGAAGACTGGAATGTTATGAGAACATGTTCTTCCCTCGTACACTGACACACACACAAACACGCCGTGTTTTATGGCAGTTACAGTATGAGGTTCAACAAGCGCAGGTGTCTAATTATAACCTTAAACAAAAAGGCACCTGGTGTTACTTTTTATGCAAATTTTGGAAGGCGCTCCAACAGCTGAATTAATAATGAAATAAAGGAGGAAATCTTGATCTTCTTTGATAGATAATGCCATATTGGAAGAGTGCTGGATGTCTGACCCACACCCACACTGTTACTGTCGCAAACTGCCAGAATTGCCCAAAGGCTGGAAGCCGAAGCATCACACTTCCCCAATGGCTCACTTGAAATATAGAACATATTGGCATAACGGCACCTTCCCTGACACACATGAAAAAGGAGAAACCTGTGGTGGTGTATTTCTGCGCAGTAAACAACTGGCAGATCCTGGTTTCTTTGTAAGCATTTTACTTGTTCAACAAGTGGTGTCCTTGAATGGCCCTAAATCTGCTCTTAATTTAATGTCTACACCAAACTTTATAAGGTGGTCTTATGATTTAAGAAAATGTCTCCCTCTTGTGTTCACCATGGACGAGTAAACATTCCAGTTGTGAAACAAAACTAATTTTCAACATCAACTATATTAGCTGACATCAGTCGACTTAACAACCTCGCCGGGTCTTACGGAAAATAAAATACAAGTGATGTCAACTAAGCAACAGATCCAGACACACAGTTACAGACAGAGGGTGTATTTTTAGATGTTATGGTTTTGATCCATACGCCTTCAGCAGAGATGAGGAGAATTTTCCGAAACGGACTTTTCCCACTTTATTCACGGAAGGCGGATCGTTCCTACAGACCTTTCCTACAGACCAAATATAACCTCACCCAGTTCTTTCTTAGCTTGAAACTATATAGCCTACAGTTCCCAGATATATATAACTTGTCAAGTCCAGATTAAAACCCCACACTCTTATTACTACATTACATTTCATCTTATTGAATTAACAGATAATCGACTGTACTTACTGAATACTATATATTACAAAACTAATAAATGAAGGTTAATTGTTGGGTGAATTGTAAGATTTGAAATGTTAATGGAGTAGCAAGTAATGAGGAAGTGCTCCCATAACACTCACTAGTAGCTTAAGTGTGACTCTTTCATTACACCCTATACAATGTTCTTTATAGACTATATAGGCTATATAGTAAAAAAAAAAAATCTAGTAAACAAGAACAATTAAAAAACATATGCACTGGAAAGGGGGCCAAATGAATGCAACAAAACGTGCAAAAGGTAAACGTGAATTCATGGTTTTCATGGAATTCATGGAATTTTGCCTCTCACAACAGTGGGATGAGATTTGTTCTTGTTTTGTAGTGCAACAAAAGTGAGTGAGGGAGCAAACAAACAAACAAACAAACAAACAAACAAACAGGCCTAAATTAATAAATGGGTAAGGAGTCACATCTTTGAAACCTACATTACGCCAAGCTACATTTCCAAGCATGAAACTCGTTGCACAAGTTCCTTCACATGTGTTAAATTAGCTCCAGAGCATGAATCACAGACCCCTACATCTTTTTGTCAGGGGGCAGTGAAGCGCAAAGGCAAAGAATGAATAATAATTTACAAAATTGCTACACACACTCAGGAGTAATGCGTCCCAGGTGCCAAGAATGGAGCTGGGCACTCGAGGGGGAGTCACACAACGGGTTAACCTCCCGAGCCCCTCCTATCCGTCTCACTAACGTCCCTAACAGAGTACTACTAAACAGCACAGTCAACATTGTACGCAACTGTGGGTTTGGGACGGAGCCAACCGGTCTTTACGCGCACCGACCAGCCGCGCTCCCACACACTCACCTGCGCAGCACATGCGGCTGTACAGATGTGGTCCGACTTCCCCGCAGCTCATCTCGTGAATGTACGCGGCGCGTCCGTAAATCACGTCCAGGCTGAACGTAGTGAGGCAGGGCGCCAGCGCCGCGACGGCCGCCATGTCCTCAGCAGCAGCCATGTCCAGCAGGAAAAACTCCCTCTGTGTTTCTGTCTCGGTCTCTGTTCGCTACACTCGCCTCCTCGGCAGCTCAGATCGCGCGCTTAGCGCTTGGTTTTCGTCTCCGAGGTCACATCAGACGGCTGAGGGGAAGCCCGGCCCACCGAGGTGTGCGCTGTGGAGCTCAGAGCTCAGGCGAGCTGCGCGCTTCGGATTTGCGCGATTTGAAATGTGAGTCCCCAGGACACCCCGTTAAACCCGCCACAGTTACAGTCAGCTTTACATTAAACAAAAAGACCTGGCCTGTTACTTCAACTTTATCTAATAGTTCATAAACTTAGCACAAAGTAAGGAGATTTGTGTTTGGCAGATTATTTCTTTGTTGTAACAAAGTTCCTTGGCAATAAATCTTATACCATTGGAAAGCCTGTTCATTTCCCTTTTAAATACAACTACATTTGTAAAGAACATGCATTTGTGCGATGAGCAGCAGGGTTTAAGTTTGTGGGTTGCACCCATTGAAAATTTGCCCAATCCTCACTGGGTGTGCTGTTCGTGCCAGATTGTGACAAATCCTGCTTGAAGAACAGGATGCCATCATCCTATAGCAGTGCGTGAGCAGGCTGGTGACCAGCATGAGGAGGAGGTGCCAGGCTGTTGTGGCTGTGTATGGTTCCTCCACATGCTACTGAGCCTCCGGTTTGTTAAATGAATACATTGTTACATTTCCAATATGTCTTGTTTCTTCATTCTACCAAACACCAGACGAGTCAAAGCCAGTGGCAAAGAGGATTTGGCAAAATTTTCATGGGCGTAACCCACATTCTCAGCTCTGCTGTTCATCCCTCAAATGCATGTTCCTTACAAATGTGGCACAATTTAAAAGTGAAATTAACAGGCTTATAACAAAGATATAAGATTTATTGCCAAGAAGCATTTTTACGATTAAAAAAAATCTACCAAACACAGAGGCCTGAAGTCTACGAGGCCTATTCTCATACACAAAAGTGCGTGTATCCTGAGAAACATCCAGTCTAAATAAACATTGTTATTAGCATGCATAAAAGGTTGAAAGAGTTTTTAAAGTCTTTAACAACAGTTTACAGTCCAAAAAGTTTAAAAGTGAAGCTGTTCAATATGCAACAAGTGCCATACTCAAAAAACATACGACTTAATAGGTTATAATAAGATATAAAACACTTCATAAGTGTTATAGGAATACATTAAATGACTGGGTGGTGTAAACAGCATGTCACAAAACAGCAGTTTGCTGATTACAGTTTGTACTTGATGTCAGGGAATGTCATACTTACTGATGGTATGTTAGAAATGGTAATGTATAAGAATGATCATATTAATATAAACCCATGGTTTAATTGCATCTGGAACTACAGTCAGAGCTGCTGTTGTAAAAAAATCAATAAACTATTTCTGACCAGTGAGATTCAGGGATTCAAGAGCACTGTGGTATAAATAAATGCTTAGTAGTTCCAAGAAAGGAAATACTAAGAGAATACAGAAAATAGAGAAAAATATAATATAATATAATATAATATAATATAATATAAAAAAATATAATAGAGAAAAATAAATATGAAAAAAATGTATTGTTCAAAAGTTGAGCAAGCACGATTTTGGGTTTCATTTGACTTCATATAAATGAAAGTGTAAATTAGGTTTCATGAGTTTTTTTTGGTTTTTTTTAAGATGACCTAGCTGGTTCAATATTTGGTTAGAAAAGCAAACAAAGGTAATGTGAGCCTCTAGTGAAACAGTCAATTTAAAACTCAGTTCAGTGTCTACAGACTGAATTTCTTTTCAATGAAAACTATAATTATTATTATTCTTTACTCATATGGTTGAACTGCAATTCATGATTCCAGAAAACATTTTATTTATCCTTACTATCAACAGTAACTAAGGTGTCAGCCAATCAGAGGGGCAGTAGAATGGAGTTAGGTAAGAAAACTATTGTAAAACGGACAGTTTGGCTGACGTTATCTGAAAATAGGAGGCTACTTTAATTAATAAATCCTAAATCCTAAATCATCAAGTCATGATCCCAACTTCTGTAATTCAGCGGTTTGAAGTAGCTGAAGTTCAAATCAGTTGTCAAATCAAAATCAGTTGTATAAATGAGGTAAATGTAAGTCACTCTGGATAAGGGTGTCTCCCAAATGCCGTAAATGTAGATGTAAAATGAAATTTTAGAAGGAAGGATTTGTTCTGAGCATTGGTTTAATGGATAAAGCAGAGATTTAAAGCAGAGATTTCTGTCTTTGGTTAGGATTAATTGGGATTCTGACACAAAGCACAGTAAAATCTCCAGCAGGTTTTTGGGAGCTGGGAGAAAACTAGAGAACCCATGAGACACATAGAGAACATGCCTGAGTTTAGAACCAAACCAGGAACTGAAAACTTCAAGCAACACCTAACTGCTGCACAATGTGGCTGTTGAAATCTAAAACATATTTATATTGAATATATAAAAGTAGACATTATATCTTGTAATATATACTAGAAACGTATGCAAAGTGGTAAAAAAAAATACAGGACATTGGGCCTTTTTCGAAAAGCTTTATATAAAGTTATTTGATACATGTGAGTCATACAAACCGCATGATAATTTAAAACAGAGGAAATCAACAAAATCTACGCATTCAGGAACTCTGAGTCACTCCAGACCACAGCAGATGTGGAGCACTGGGTTTGATTAAGAGCTTCTAGCCTAGTGTATGGAAAAGTAAACACTGTTCGAGAGCTGAGTGTTCTACCTAAAGCTACTACACAATACTGGAGAATTCAGCAAGTAAGATTTGGTTCACTTATGACGTGCTTATGCCAGGACAAGGATTATAAGAATCATGGTAGGATTATAAAGCCATGAAAGATACTTTCCTAGTCATTGAGAAGGATAGATACTCTGAAGAGTCACTGTGAAGACCAACATATGGAACAAAACTAGACAAAGTGCACAGCATGTCCATTTCCTCAGTCTTAAATGTGGACACATCACAGGAGTGTAAGTTGTGAATTTGGTGCTGCTATGTCGAATAGCTTTTGTGACAAGTGTTCCATAAAGAATCAGTTTAGATAAATGTCATAAAACACTAAAAGAGCAAACAAAAGAAGTATTTCTCTCAAAGCTACACCAGAAGAGTAAAATTACATAACAAAATCGCCACAGATAATAGACTCCACCCAAGTCCATGTTGCCAGTCCACCCATATACCCTTTTATGAATGGATTTACGACATCCTGCTTGTATGTGCAGCCCAAGTTTAAAAAAAGCTTATTTTCCATTCTCATGTAACAAACTCTTGCTTAACAGTAGCATTCAGGATGTCTAATGATGTTTGCCCTGTAATCACTGACGCGCATATCAAATAGCTCGACGTGGCTCCCAGTGTAAAAATAAGTCGACGGTGTTATGGCGGTATCCAGGATACGCATATGGTCCATTCAGAGGCTTAAATAAACCATGCCTGAGCTCTGGTGTTCCGAGTACGAGTGTGTTCCTTGTTTAAATCAGCTTTGAATAAATCTCTAAATAACCACCTGACTTCCAACCGTGAATGACTGTCTGCCGGACGCTCTCGAAACTGCACACCGTACTCCATACAGCAAGGACAAGGACATGTTGGAATGGCATGTTCCCAATAGCAATATACATGGAATGAAAGAAGGAGATTTAAATGTAGCAATACTTTCCCCTACAAATCAAATGTTAGGGTACAGTATAGGAATTTCTGTAATCTTTACATTCAAATACGTATTTAGATTAGGGCTTGGCAATGCTACTACGTTACACTGAAGTACCAGAAAAACCTATGCAAATACATAGGAATGCCACCTATGCATGTCATTGGTTGCATCTGCCAGTGCGTATATAAAGCGTTAGACATCTATGGAAGCTTCTAAAGTTGTTTCCGCCGTGAGAACGGCAAGTTACCACGATTTTGCAATTGTCACCACATTTTAATAGCTTGTGAGGTGGGTCGTAGAAATTAGGAGGTAGATGCAAAGTTTGGATTTTCATGTATAAGCATTTCAAGGGTGTACTAGGACTACAAGAACTACAAGAACATCGGATTTACGACAACAATTCGGCATTAAAAAGATTCTGGGTGAACAGGACCCGTCAATAGGCGGGCAACACTGCTTCAAGTAAGATCAGTATTCAATACTTGGGGCCTCAACAAGCATCAGCGTGAGGACTGTGCAACGTTCCCTCCAAAATCCTGAGGGGGACCTACCAAGTATTAACTGGTATACCAGTTTTTCTGATACTTCAGTGTAAATGGACCAACTGTACTGTTAGTATAAAACTGTTTGAACTGTTTAGGATTGTACTATTAAGGTAGTATACTAGTTATAATTCTTCTTAAGCTATGGATTTTGTCTACCATTACATCAGCATTAAACACTTTTTTTCTGAGAAAACGCTGTTACGTATAATCTGATGTAAAATAGCAAAAGATTGAGAAACGTGAGAAAACAGAGTGCATGATTTTATGTTGTACACTGGTTGTGGACAAGATCAAATGGACTCCAACATCACTCAGTACCTGAAACTCAGAATCTCTCTAGCATGTTGAGGAAAGAACATATACCAAAATAGGTCAGTAAATATGGTTTTTGAGAAATTCCTAGGGCATCACATTATACCTATGCTGTAACAAGATGATATGAATTGTTAATACTGATACACAGTGTCATGCATGTTTCAATAGGTAGTCTAACTGTAGCTGGTGGTAGTTAATTTCAATTTTAATATAAAAAATTTAAATCTTAATCTGAATTTGATACTCTGACTGATTATAAGATAGACGACCATATCAAAACAGCTAGCAGGTGAGGCCATATTTAACTTAGCTAGACAATAGCTAGATCTTTCTATCAGAAATTCTAAGCAAGCAAAGTAATTTCGTTACTCAGAAACAGCACTGTTTGTGTGTTTTATTCATTCAGATTAATTCAGGAGTTCATTCAGGTTTTAATAAGAGTAACTGTAAAACTTTTAAACAGTTAGACTGTTACCAAGATATAGTCTTATTTTCTAATTCATTGAGAAATATTTATACTATACTAATAGTATATGAATATTAATAATTTACATGTATAGCAGAATTTAGGTTGAATTATTGATACATTGGGGACGTCGACGAGTGAACGGGTCACTCGTCCTGTGAGCATCGACACGACTAAGCCGGGTTTTAGCTACTGACCACGCATAAACATTCATCTGATTGCTGGTTCAACATGATATTCAGGTTTATGTCTGTGAGTGGGCTCAGGAGAACATGCAAATGTAGGTAAGCATACACAATGTGTAATGACTACAGATCATTTTCCAGGCAAACTAGCTGGAACGGACACACCCGCACAGCCAGCCTCACCTACTCGCAGTGATGTGTGTAACAATAAGTCAGACAACAAGGAATAATTTTGAAAACTGTTAAAGACTGCAATGCAAACAGGTCTGCCGAAACCAGCATTCTAAATGGCACTTTTCATTCCCAGTATGCCATTCATACCAGAAAAGAAAATGAATGTACACCCTAGCACTCCTACTACCCAACACCTGTGTTTAAGGTGTGGCTTTTAACTGTTAAAAAAAACAACCCAAAACAATTACACCAAGCCCCTCATAGCCTAGTGATGTTATAACTGAAATGTGGCAGTAGTAATCTGAGCCTCTCGCTACAACCTTTAAAATGTCACCTTAACTATGCACACAGCTTTCGACCTTTCAAAAAAAAAACAAAAAAAAAAAAACAGGTGGATCCTTTTTACACCTCTGACTATTAACATTCCTTTCATTCTTCCAGCTTTCTTTATGGCATGCTTCTAAACTAGGACAAAGGTTCAAATGAAAACCGTACACAAATGATTTGATGTTATTAACTTATTTATTTCTTTTCTTTTCTGTAGCATCATTAATTTATTAGTAATGTAGACTTTGACCAGCAGCTGAATACAACTAAGGACACGCCTCTAAAACGTCATCTGGCTGCACTCGGCATTTATAGGGTTAAGTGTTCGTGGAGTACGGCATGCCAGGAAAAAGAGGAGAGAGAGAGCGAGCGAGCAAGAGAAAGAGAGAGAGAGAGAGAGAGAGGGGGGTGGTCACTCATGGGGAGAAGAAGCATACAAGACAAGAACCTCAGCAGCGACGTCAAAAGACGAAGTGCTTGCAGCCATTCTAGTCCCAACTTTTCAAACCCAACTCTTTCTAAAATCGCTGTCTTACCTTCTTCGAGTTGCTTCTTCCGCTGCCTCCAATTCCACACGACTATCAACGTGACTATATGGCCCAAAACCACGAGGGTTGGGAACACGTTTCCAGGGGGGCTCACCGGCATTGGGCCTGGGACCGAATGTCTGCCGGTGAGCACTTACACGCAGCAGAACGAGGCTCGAGGTGAAAGGTGAGGGAGGTTGGAGGGACAGGGGGTGGGCAGAGAGGGGTGTGGTGCTCTCGCTGGACTTTAAACGCCGCAAGCACGATGCATCTATTCTGGATACACGAGCCGAGAGTGCCTGTGCTGCCCCCTCCTTTTTTTCTCTCTCTCTCTCTCACTCTCTTGCGCTCTCTCTCTCTCTCTCTCTCTCTCTCTCTCTGACTCAGTCTTCTGCATAAAGTGGCTTAACTTCCTCCCCTCCCTCTTTCCCTCCCTTGTTCAGCTCATCTAAAATCACTCTTAAATTATATCTAGCCTTTGTCTCTTCACGCATGACACAGCAGATTT
Source organism: Leptodoras oyakawai (assembly GCA_024363135.1). Classification (NCBI taxonomy): domain Eukaryota; kingdom Metazoa; phylum Chordata; class Actinopteri; order Siluriformes; family Doradidae; genus Leptodoras; species Leptodoras oyakawai. The sequence goes on from JANCOA010000033.1 coordinate 3,689,027, forward strand.
GATCGATCCCAATGCCACTGGGTTTATTTTATCAACCCCACAAAGGTCTTTTTTGCTCCCACAGACTTTGCGCTTACATTAAAAATACATGAGGCGCATTTTTTTACCACGTCCCTGCAAGTAAATAAACACATAGGTCTGCTTGACCTTCACTCTGATAAGTCTGAAAGTGCAAAAACAATACATTGAATTTAACCTCAGGCTATTTGCTCTTCAAACAAGGCATGGCTTTTTTCTCTCTGCTAATCCCTCATGCCATTTATTCTTGCCATTCGTCTCATTAATGTCTGCACTTTTCTTATTTCTCTTGCTTTCTCATTCCTTATATAACAACTGCCTGTACTTGTTCCTGTCGGTTAATTCCTTCCTGATGCCCAAACTCTAAAAACACATGCGCCCTGACTTCCCAGAAGCCTATAAGTACAGGGCATTCAGTCTGTCCAGGGGATAGAGTTTACAGCCACTATTCAAGGATATCATCTTTCAGTTCTTAGGAATAAAAAAATGATGTGGGCTGTGTGCAACTAGTATGAAACTGCAGTGCTACTCTGTCAGATCGCTCTTTATTGACTGAGTAGACAGAATGTCCTTGATATTATCATCACTCACTTGGCACTGTGTCACAAACTCGCCCGAGTTCACACACGGACACACCCCTGCAACACAAACATCATATAAAAAGCACTGTTTTCCAAGGTCACCTAATAGACAGTGAGCAGCGCTTTCTGACACACATAATGTTCTGTTTTGCTTCAACACTTGGTACGAGCCTGAAACTGATACTGCTGCAGACAGCACGAAGAAACCCGATGCCAATGCGGTTCAGCCAGCCACGAACATAGCCAAGGGGAGGAAAGTCTGCGGCGTCACTGCCACACAGAGACGAATAAAGCCGCCAGAAATAGATGACACATTACAGTTAATTTATGTTTGGCATGAAACGGACTGCAGAAGGGTTTAAAAGCAGAAAGGAATCCAAGTCAGGTATGTAGCTATGCCATCCAACCTGTGACACTGTCATAAACCACATGCATAAGCACGTACACACACGCCCAGTGACCTACCAAGTATTATCTTCATTTGAAGGTTATTGCAAGAGTAGAGAGGGAGAATTAGAGAAAAGGAAGAAAGACCTATACAGAACAACGGATATACACAGACTGGGCTGAAGAGATAGGCAACAGGGTGACCTTGTATGATCTGATCTGCACTGGCTGTATGACAAGGCACTATTAAGCTTGAGCTTTTGGCCATTCTTGAGCCGTGCTTGAGGACTGGAATGGAAAGTAGTGATGGACAAAACAAAAATGGCGTCCTCTAGAGGCTATTTTGTCAGCTCACTCACTCTCTCGTGATGGGTGAGGTCGGTGTCATCTTCCTCAATTTGCAAAAGATAAAACTGGAATGGTGGTGTATGCCAGAAAAATGTTTACACCCGTACAACACAGAAATAATAAATACTCATCATATTTCAGTGCATTATAGGAAACTGGGTCATGCAAAAATATATACACTAAATAAATAACCACACAAACATATCTAAATATTTCTCCCCACTTAGTGGGAGGCCTTAACCTACAATATACTGTGTAACACTAAATAGAATGAAGACAAGCATCCAAGTCTACACTCATCTCTTTCCTGCCTTAACCAAATGGTCTGTGAAAGTGCCTTTGCCCACCTACCATATAGACGTGGACGGCAACAGCAACAGCAGAGGTTCATAGCTGTACCCAGCAGCCTTGTGATCCCTTTCAGCCGAAACACTGACACTCACTCACAATTTAGCACATCTGACCTCAAGACATGTGTGATGATCAAACCAGAGGGGCGTACAGTAGGCAAAAAAAAAAAAAGTTGGAACAAAAATGCTGGAAGGAAATTGGGAGGGAGAAGGAAAACGGGGGCTGAAGTTTTATTCATCCACATGGCCCCAAATGGCTTTCCACTGTGGAAAAGTACTTCCCTTGTGGTTGTTGCTGGTTGTGACAAGGGGGATTCAGGAAGGATTCCAACATATACTTAACTGTACAAAAACTGGTAAATGCATTTATTTTCCTTCAAGTTTTAACGTTTTAGGAAAAAAGTATGTAAGACACTGTATGGACTGTATGTAAACCATCTGACAAAGATATGATTGTCTGTGCAGTCTTTCAAGCAGCAGCAATTGGCAGTGCTAAGCATGCCAGAAGCTCTATTATATGGTCCATTGAGGGTGATAAACTGGGATGAACTGGGCTGCATCTCCCAACCCCTCCCTACTCCAACCCTCTCCAACCCCTCCATCAGTCTTTGCATTGAGACACATGTTCCAGAGGCCATGGAGCTTTCACACACCCCCAGCCCTTCATCAGGTCCCTTACAGTCTCTGTGGGCATCTGAGAAAAATTATAAGACTTATCTTAGTGGTTGGTTGAGGCCTGAGAATTCTGCAGGAGGCCAAACATTTCCCAAGCATATTGTTTAAGTCAAAATTAAATGTGTATGGCAGAGTTATTACTCAAAGCAATTTTGGACAACTTCTCACATACCTACTGGGTTTAATTACAATAACAAGATGACAGATTGTAATGTGTTTATCTGTATTTATTTAAGGCTAGACATTTTAATACTAGCCACATGGATGAATTTATACTATTTATAGCCAGTGGGTTATTTATGCAGAATCTACAGTGACTGTAGTTTGATGTAAACCCTCCAAACATGCACTCTTACATGTGAACTATAGTGAATCAGACACCAAGCACAGTTTTCCCTGTTAATCAAATTGCATAACACCAGGCTAAACAAACACTGAAAGGTTTTCACTGAAAATGAGCCCTCTCCTAAATGTCTGAGACCAATTCCCTTATGCACCTTGAATATAGATGTCAAATTGTGCCTACCTTGGCCCTGTTGGATCAAATCCTCCATGAAGAATCTACCATCATCAAACTCCATCACAGCTAGCCTAAAGTTCAAACCACAAAAAACCCTCAAACACACTGAGAAAAGAACAGAGAGCTTGTCGTGTCTTTCGTCTTTCTGACTGTAGCCTTTATTTCCTGCAGGCAGCACTGCTATAGTTGGGAATAGTCATTATTGGCAAAAATCAAGGGTGGTAACGTCTAAATGTGATCTTCAGGACTACTGCAGTGAGTCAATTTCTGCCCGTTTGAGTGAGAGAGAGGGAGAGAGAAAAGAAACAAGGAAGGGAAAAACTAAATGGAAGCTAATTGGAGTCAGATCTCCTGCTTCTACTTCGTCATTTATCGGCTTGGGAATGGAAACTTCTGACGGAGCACATGACCGGGCGTTTCAAGTAGTCTACCCACATCAATGAGTCATTATGGCCACACAATGAATCAAATTCAGGGCTGTCTAAACTATCACCTTAGTTTTCTTTCTCTCTGTTCAGTAGTCTGCACACAGATTTCTTCAGATTTTAGTGAAACTTAGTACCAGCAGGTGGCAACATAAGAACATACGGCTCACAAAGGCACAGAGAGAACTGAATTAGTCACTGCCAGATTCTGTAAACATTCTGTTAATGAGCTATTTTCTATCCAACAATTTTAAAATAGCTGCAAAATGAACATTAGTGCTGTGACCGCTGGGTTCTTGGTGCTCATACCTGTCTCCTTTAGTGCTGAAGATCTTAAGTCTGAGCAAAAGGAATCTGACTGGAAGGTATTAAACCACATAGAGAACAACAGGCCAGCATTTTAGTATCAACCACACCTGCTGATGCATTTCTTGGCATGAACTTTTAAATAAAGACTTTCTCTTTCACTTCCTCTCATTAGAGAAGCAGGTTGTATATCTCTACTCTCTACTGCTTTCTGGATGTGTATGAATAACTGAGTGAATTATAAATTAAGACAGAATACAGCAGCTGCAAGAGCAACAGCAGCTCCCTTTATAAATATTTGCAGCTTATGTATGCCTGTATAAACCAGATGGTCCAGAAAGCTAATGTCGGAAACCAATATTTGGATTCAATGCACTATTCCCCCATTTTCTTCCCCATATAAAGCAGAGGATGCAGGTCAGCCTTTTCTATATTATGTGTTTCTTTGAAAACAACAGGCTGGCTTGGGTGGATTAGTCTAGAGTTTGAGTTTGCTAGTAAGTTCAGAAGTTCATTTCTAGTCCTATAACAAATAATCATATAACTCATTCATCATCATCTTCTTGGCCGCTTTTATTCCTTTTCAGGGTCACGGGGGAGCTGGTGCCTAGGTGGCCACATAGGGCGGCAAGGCAGGAACAACCCTAGACAGGGTGCCAATCCATCGTAGGGCACACACACTAGGGCCACTTTAGAGACGCCAATCAACCTAATGTGCATGTCTTTGGACTGTGGGAGGAAACCGGAGAACACGGAGGACATGCAGACTCCACACAGAAAGAACCCAGAGCGCCCCACCCGGGGATCGAACCCGGGACTTTCTTGCTGTGAGGTGACAGTGCTAGCCACCGAGCCACCGTGTCGCCCTAATCATATAACTATAACTTCTAAAACACTGGATACAAGTGAAATGCAAAGAAATAGGAAATGATAAAAAAACTTTCACAGAAGCATGATCAGGTTCTTGTCATGCTTGACACTGCATTGGAGTTGTACCTGTATCTTGTCTCGAGCCTTTCACAGGTTTCATAACTCATGAGCTTCATGGGAAAAGTGGCACAATCGTAACTCCTAGCTCTCTGATTGCACTTGAGGCAGGCTTTCTTCATGCTCAGTGTTGATGGGTTCAAATTAACCTGCATTGGAGCAGGTTATCTGTATAGACTCGGTTGCCATGGTGACCTACCCAGACCAAGTTTTACTTGATGTTAACTTGCCAACCCTGCAATCCTGAATAATATTCAGTGTATTCATATTCTTTGAACAGAAGATGGTACATTTTTTGGAGGAAATGATCTGGGTGTAGGTATATATTGCTTATAATGGCAACAACAGTATTGCCTGTAGGCATTGTATCCCGGATAAAGCCTTTAGACATTAACTATCCCATAGTACAGATCATATTAAGAGTATGCTATCAGGATTTGTTTACTAATGATGAATGTTATTATCATGCATGCACTGAGAATGCATTTCTATTCTAATGACATATTTTGAAAGGGCACCTAACCATTCCCATCATCATTGTTTTTAGCCAGGAGGAAAACAACAACAATGCAATTGATATCACTCCTACTACTGCACCATCGGGAAAACTGACTTATTTTCCAACTTTT
>JANCOA010000033.1:3831012-3841455 GCA_024363135.1 Leptodoras oyakawai
ACACTCACAACTTTATACAGAACAGAATAACTGTCAAAGAATATCATTTTATTCTTAAAACTGTAGACCTGGATTTCTGTAAGCCTGCTTAGTGACCAGATCTAAAAGCAGTATGCAAGTAAAACGTAATGAACTTGAATTCAATAGAGTTAAGTATCTCTGCTTTCTCTTTTAGATGACTCTCCAAACTCTCCACTATGGACACAGAAGTATCTCTTTGATATCTCTACACTTTCTGATGAAGTTGAGCTGCTGGGTGCCGAGCTAAGAATCTACACAAAAGTCTCTGGACACTTCCCAACATCTGAAACAGGTCCTATGGAGATTCAGATTCTTTCCTGCCAGACTCACAAACTTCTGGATTTCAAAACCTTAGACTTGCAGGACTCTGACAAACCGAGATGGGAAGTCTTAGATATCTGGGAACTTTTTGCAGAACGACATCTGCACACACAAAGGAACTTCTTCTGTCTAGAGCTCAAGGTTTCCCTTGACAAGCCTGAGAGGGAAATCGACTTACGGCATCTTGGATTTCACAGATATGGGCGCCCACAACAGAAGAAAGCCATATTAGTGGTGTTCACCAAATCAAAGAAGAGGCAAAGCTTGTACTATGAGAAAAAAGGGAAGATTAATTTGGACCCTGCACAGGCTGGAAAGGGGAAAGTCCCTCGTGTAAAGCCTCAGCGGAAGCGACGGACGGCCTTAAATAACCGTCACGGCAAACGGCAAGGCAGAAAGTCCAAGTCTAGATGCAGCAAAAAGCCACTGCGTGTCAATTTCAAAGAACTGGGCTGGGATGACTGGATTATCGCTCCTTTGGATTATGAGGCATACCATTGTGAGGGTATCTGTGACTTTCCACTTAGGTCTCATTTGGAGCCCACTAATCATGCCATCATACAGACTTTGATGAACTCTATGAACCCCAGCAACATGCCACCCAGCTGCTGTGTGCCTTCCAAACTTAGTCCTATCAGCATCCTGTACATTGATGCTGGAAATAATGTTGTTTACAAACAATACGAGGACATGGTAGTGGAGTCTTGTGGATGCAGGTGACTGGTGGTGTTCCTCGAAATGTTCCTCGAGTGCTAATACCTAAGATAAATGCGTGAAGAGTTAAACATTACAGCAAAGAGGTTTTGTAGACCAGTCATCAGTAGCTACAATTTCATAATGGAATTTATTAATGAAACTGTGACATTCAATCTGAAGCCATTATTATAACACATATCATATGTTGGGTTATGTAATATACCACATATGTAATCTTTACACTGCAATTAAAAACAGCTTGAATATAGAACCATTTATCTAGAGCTTTCAATCATAAGAATACAATAAACCAGATATAAGTTTACTACATTTATCTTATATTTAATTTCAAGCTTTACTTTTTTTTATTTGGCAGATTCTTTAATTAATTTCTAACAAAATTATTATTATCTGCTAATCTATTAAGAAAATGTAAAGTTTAAAATGAAAAATGTCTAGAAATAGGTTTACTTATCTTATATCTGGTTCATTGTAACCTTATAATAGGAAACACTCCATCGAATCTGACTATGTTCAAGTTGTTTGTACTTTTTTCGAACAAAAACGGATGAAGGGAGATGATTATCAAGGCAATTCTACTTCCTCGTACATTATAAGATATTCATTAAAATGTCCAAAATACAGCATATCCATCATTTTGTAAATATCTTGTACAGTTCGTTGTCAATTTACGATCTTTCATTCTTATTTATACTGTATTCTGTTAAATTATTTTAACCCATTCTATAGGTATAACTTTGTATTTAAAACCTCTTCTTTTGTAGACTGGAGTTGTGTATCTACCTCACTGAAGAACTTGGCTTTATAAATCTTACTAGCTTTATATATGAATTTGAGGAAGATTTATTTCAACATCCCTGTAAATACTGTGGCCAAATGTGGAGGCTTTATTCTTCTAATAAAATGCTATTTAAAACTAAATGTCTTGGTAATTCAGCCTGCTTGTTTTAATAGGTAGTGGTGTTAAATAGAAGAACGCTGACATGTAATGATAAAAGACAGTGAATGTGCTGTTACTGCACAATAATCCATGTTAGAGTGGTGTGATGTGTTACCACACTGAAGTGGATTGTTTGTCTATAGCTACCTGTGGTTTATCTCCTCTTATAAACCAGCAATCTGCCAATGATTATTGAATGATGCTATTTACAGTTGTTGCACAACTGTACGTTTGTTTCTGTTATCACTTATCTTATGCATCTTTTTTTAATGTTTTCTTGTCTTAGAGAAGATAAAATAAAATGCAGCTTGTCATATTACCAAGAAACCAGAAAGCACAAAGTCTTCCGTCCAAAGTGCTGACACTGAACTATACTACGGTCAGATGTTTTATTTGCTAAGCATCACGTTTTTCAGTTTATTTTCATCCTCAGGCTATGTAACTCATCCATCTTACTCACAAGTCCCTATGAATGATCCGTTATTGTAGAAACCATTATGAAAGCATTCATGTAAACTGGTGACTTGAATTACAGACGGTACTATCGCCAGAGCTGCTGTTAAACACCTCCAAATCAATCTCCCAAATTCCTTTTTACTGACAGATTCAAGAAGCATCACCAGTGCTGGAGGAAGTATTCAGTAAAAGTCCTGCATGAAAAATACCACTTAAGTAAAAATGCATAGGCATTAGCAGCGAAATGTAGTTAAAGCATTAAAGTGAAAGTACTTCTTTCCTATCAGTACCCTCTGACTGATATCATATGTGACATCATTAGATTAGTAACACTGATGTATCAGTGTATAAGTAGCATGGTACTGTTGGAGCTGCAGGAAACTGAGTTAGTTTGAACTACTTTATATACAGTTTTTCATTCATTCATTATCTTAACCGCTTATTCCTATTTCAAGGTCAGCCGGTCTAGCCGGCAGCTTAGTGCGCAAGGCAGAAACAACCCTAGACAGGGCGCCAATCCATCGTAGCGCACACACACACACTCACACACACACACACACTAGGGCCACTTTAGAGATACCAATCAACCTAACGTGCTCAAACCCAGGACCTTCTTGCTGTGGGGTGACAGTGCTACCCACCGAGCCACCGTGTCGCCCCTACATACAGTTTTATATATTATTCATTATATAAGATATATATTTTATATCTTTTTCTCTAATCTTTGGTTTGGGGTGGGATCATTTGAACATTGAAATGAGAATTTTAAAGGGAAAGTCACCCTTTTAACAACTCATAGACATCTGAAATGTGACCCGATTGCGTACACACTGCTTCTTGTAAGACGTCAAAAGTCAAAAACGGTTGGAAACCACTGGTTTAATGTTCATTCATTTGTTGTATATTAAAAGCTTGTTATATTATCCATTGGGTAAAAAATCTTCAACTTAAAAGTAAGTAGTAACTAAAGCTATCAAATAAATGTAATGGAGTAGAAAGTAGAATATTTCCCTCTGAAATGTAGTGATAGTAACAATTATCTCAAAATAGTACTTACTACAGTATGTGAGTAAAGCTACTTAGTTACTTTCCACCACTGAACTTCACTGTGGTGTAAACAGTGTTACTGGTGGTGAGAAGACCAGATTGCACCCTTAGCACTGCTGCTTCCAGCTAGCAGTCTCTTTCATTCTTCTACAGGTAGAACCAAGGACCATCTAAAGAACTCTTGTGAAACCATTTTTGCCTATCTGAGCCACAATCGTGGACTGATATCTGATGGTGTAGTCTGACTGTTCCTAAAGATCAGTTGATTAGTTGATTAGTTGCCTAAGTAGTGGTCCATTAATCATTGTCTTAAAATCAATACAAAGATATACAGCTCATTCCTAATGGAAGAAGGACAAGGAAAATGTAAATTCTAAGCAGACGGTCGGTAGAACTTTTTGTTGTACAGGGATAAAAGGGTACCCTGGGTAATTTATGTAGTTTTCTACATGTAGGACTAAAAGCAAGTTTCAGTGTTTAGCAGAGTTGAAAGAGGGGTCAACAGATACTTAGTGCCATGTTCCTTGGGTGGCCTGGGTGTGTGAATGGCCAAGGGTGTATTCATTCTCTCTCTTTCTTTCTGTCTCTCTCTCTCTCTCTCTCTCTCTCTCTCTCTCTGACACACACACATACATAGATTGGCAAACAGTGGACAGATGCACAGGGGTCCCCAAGGTTTCATTCATTCTCTGTCTGGGATAAGACAAAGCCAGCCAATGATGCTACTTTGAGATTAGGCTTGCCTTTTGCCTAAGGTCAGAGGTCAAGTGTCCCTTTGTCTATGGCTTCTGTGAGAATTTCAAAGGTACACATGCAGTAAAAAAAAAAGAGGAAGCAATCAACACAGCCAGAGAACAAGGGAAAGGAATGTGCATGATATTGCTGGATTGGCCCTCTGTCTATCTGACACACTGTCACTCCAAGGACTACGTACGAAGATAAGAAAGAAGGTGCAAATACAAGCAACTGAGCAACAAAGAGAGTTTGGCTCTATGGGACATCTGGACAGAGTAGTTTGAATTGTGGTAAATGTAATAATAAAAATATGGGTGTAATCACTTGTGTAAAAACACACGAACTGAACAGGCTTGATATGAATTAACCAACCTGGGCTGAGTTTCTCAAATCAGCATTAACTGGTCAAGTGGGCATCACCTTGAACCCTCTGTCTAAAGTTGTATGTTGTAAATGAATACTTAGGTTGCAAGTAGTTATCTTAGACTTCACACTGGGGCATGCATGGGGCAGTGGTCAAGGTAGTGCCATTGCAGTTAATGACATATTTCTAGAAGTGTCTAATCTTTTTTGGTAACCACTGCTAGAGTTCTTGTCTAAAAGTCATCAATAGGATAATAGCATAGGATTACACAAAAGTCATGAGACAGCTATGAATATGGTAGCCAAAACTGCAAAAGGTCAGTGAAACTTGCTATAAATAATATCTTTATATAATCATGCTGAATGACAGGACTTGGCTGAAGTGCCCTTGAGCAAGGCACCTAACCCCCATTGGCTCCCCAGGCGCTGTGGCTAGGGCTGCCCACCACTCCAGGCATGTGTGTTCACAGTCCCTAGTGTGTGTTTACTAGTGTGTATCACTGCACGGATGGGTTAAATGCAGAGGTTGCATTTCAGTGTGCAAGCACAAATGACAAATATGTCTCACTTTGTCTTTGTCACTTTATAATCTGAATGTAGTACGTTTCTTTAATCGCAGGTCTATTATTAGAGAAACTTTATTGTATAATGTTCAATTATAGCAGCATTTTTTAAGGGTTTTAAGAGTTAGAGTTGATCCCAGTTGGCAGAATTCTATAACAGCCTGTGTAATAATGTGCTTATTATGCCAGATAATACAACAATTAGTTCCAGTCTACAAATTAGTCGAGCAACGTTCCAAGAGTGCTTATATTCCCAATAACCACACTGAGATGTTTCCCTGTGTGTATCACGGCACTCGTCTGTGTTTGTCACATAAAATTCCACTTCCTAGTTCGAATCGGTTACTACAGTATTGTTAGTGACATCATAAGCTTACAGACATGACAACGTATACTTTGGAAAGACAAGGAAAGGTTGTCTGATGCAGATGGGAAGGAAGAAGGGATGCCAATTTCACCTGTAGCACTTTTAAGGGAAAGTAGAAATCGAGGTGTTAGTGAGCTAGGAAATAAAGTGCTATAAAGTGAGTGTGGTTTATAATTTCTAAATCTGTATTTCCAATAACAGAGCAAAAATCAAACAGGAACGTTTGGTCATATTATGTCTAAAATGTCACTTAGTCAGTTTTAAATTCTTGGTTGTAGAACTGTTGCATTAACCAATTGTAAGTGTAATACTTGATTAAATATAAAAAACATGTTTAACAATACTTTTAGAAATAGGGCTAAGATCAATGTCCTGGATTCATCTGTTTCCTAAATGAGTGTGACAGAACTAAAAGGCAACAAGTCTGAATGAGCTGTTTGCTCTGATTTCACCACTTTTGTTCACCGCCCTGAAGATCAAATTTTTTTGTCAGTGCATCAAACATTAGTGACCCAGAAACCAACTGATAAAACAGAGAGGTGAAAGGGGGTTTGCAGAGTCAACTCATGAAAGGAAAGTGCACTAGTGTGTTTAGATAGCTGTAGGCCACAGTAGACCAGAGGGCAGCAGGTTAATCTGCCCCACTTAACTCCTTCACACTAACTACTGATTTAAGGCCAGCTGTAGGTGCCCCATAAAACTGTTATAAATGATGTGAACACAGAAGTGATCCTGTGCCAGCTGACATGGGCAACATGTACAGCACACCGAAATACACTTACTGCCGTCAGACAATGAAATTTAATCTTTCTGTCTCCGTTTAATATATTTGTTAATTGTACGTTGAACCTTAAAGAGCTAATGAACCTGCTAGAGCCTGGCTTTCATTTAGACTCTACTATACTTGTGTTTCCTGGGAAATTCAGAAATAGGAATACGAATACAGCTTTCATGGTGTTCTCTATCCAAATCTGTTATTATAACAAAGACACATGCAAATGAAAATGTGCTGATTTATGCTCTAAAATGTAACTGTAGTTGATCCACATTTTGAGATTGCTTTCATGTTTCAGTTCTGGAAAACATATTAGACAACCCCAAATCCAATGAAGTTGAGACGTTGTGTAAAACATAAATAAAAACAGAATGCGATGATTTGCAAATCCTTTTCAACCCATATTCAATTGAATCCACTACAAAGACAAGATACTTAATGTCCAAACTGATCAAATGTATTGTTTTTTTTGCAAATTTTTAATTTGATGCCTGTAACACGTTCCAAAACAGTTTGGACAGGGGCAACAAAACACCTGTTTGGAACATTCCACAGGTTAATTGGAAACTGGTGAGTGTCATGACTGAGTATAAAGAGAGCATCCCTGAAAGGCTCAGTCGTTCACAAGCAAGGATGGGGCGAGGATCACCACTTTGTGAACAATTGCGTGAACAAATATTCCAACAGTTTAAGAACAATGTTTCCCAATGTGCAATTGTAAGGAATGTAGGGATTTCATCATCTACAGTCCATACTATCGTCAAAAGATTCAGAGAATCTGGAGAAATCTCTGCAAGTAAGCAGCATGGCCATATATCAACAACACCCAGAACTGCTGCTGGCTTCTCTGGCCCAAGCTCATCTGAGATGGACTGATACAAAGTGGAAAAGTGTCCTGTGGTCTGACGAGTACACAAAGAGGAAAAGGACTGTCCGGATTTTTATCAGACTGTTCAAAAATGGTCTTCCTTTGTTTGTATGGGTTTCCTCAGGGTTCTTCAGTTTCCTTACACTTCCTAAAATATATACTAGGTTGACTTGCTATAAAGAGTTGTATTGCTATAAATTGCCCCTAGTATGAGTTTGTGTGTGTCTGTGTGTGCAAATGGTACCCTGCCATGGTCTAGCAGTTCACAAGGACCCTGTCCAAGATAAAGTGCTGACTGAAGATGAGTGTATACCACCACTATGTATCTGTCAGACAGATTCTTACATTTATATTTATGGCATTTGATAGCCACTCTTATCCAGAGCCAGTTACATTGACGGAGGCGCATCTGTGTGTCTGACGGTGGCGCGCCTGTGTGTGCAGCGGCCGCCTGGGCTGAAATGGTGCTTTACACAGTCAACCAGGGAACGGCATTTCGTTTCAGTGTGTCCTTGCATGTATTAGGAATGATAAATAAAATTTGATTTGATCTCATTTATACAACTGAGCAGTTAAAGCTCTTGCTCAAGGGCCCAGCAGTGGCAGCTTGGCTGTGGTGGGATTTGAGCTCACAACCATCTTAAACACTGAGCTACACCTATTCTTACACTGATATCTGATGTGACTAGCTCAAACCTCACACACTGAGTGAGTCGTAGTGAAGCCTCAGTATACCTTCATTGGTCAACCAGTCAATCGTTATAATTACAGTAGGCTACAATGCACCAGGTTCCCTCTAACTGCTTGGTTTTTTTCCTTTTTTAACCACAATGTGCAGTGAGTGAGGGTTATGGTATCACTGGCTTCAACTTTGAAATACTGTCAATCTGATTACATTCTGGATTTGTGACTCGCCATTTGCTGTTGTGGATGATCCAATGGGAGTATCCTAAAGATTAGACCTTCCCAAAAACAGTCCAAAGTTCACCCTCTTCAGTGGACAGAATTAATTTTGAACTGCTTCTGTGATCATAAAGAATGTTTATATATAATATGCTCATACTGAACTTTCTTGTTAACATTGATTGCCTTTAAGAGGATGAGTGCCCTTTTGACTCATGGTTGTTTCCTCATGTCATTTTAAACATCAGGGAGTATTTCCTTCCACCTATTGCCTTTGGATTGTTCATTACATATATTAAAATTTAATTTGAATTAAATTGATAAAAGACTTTTTAAATCAAATGTACTATATGAAATAGGGGAGCAACATTCAAGATAGTGTATAATATACTCAGTGTGTACATAATTAAGAATAGTGACTCTTGTGTCTTCCAGGAGAGGGAACAGAATTGGATAGAGACATGAGAGATATATGAGAAAGATATGTTTTTAGAGTTTGATTTGATTTGACTGTTATTTTTCATAAAAGGCACAGCAAGTTTAGAAAGAATGGGAACAATGATTTTTCCCCAAATAATCTCCCTACATCTAAATTATAATCTTTAAAAAAAAAAGAAGAGCTCTTGTAGCTCTTCCTGAATCTCTGCAGCATGCCACCCAGAGCACACCTGAACTGTTGCTGCTTGTTCAAAGAACCAAAGACCTGGTTGCTTGCTGATCTTAATCTTCATAGACTTGAATCAAAGAGCCAGAATAGGTGCTCTGCAGCAAAGCTGTTCAGGTCACAGCCATGCCAGCGACTTTGCACTGTCTGTCAAGGGATAAAGCGATGTGGTGGTACACAGATGTTTGCGATATTTAGCGCCGGGGAACATATGGCTTCGGTTGTGGCAGGAGTAGCTCTGCTTGTTCTGGGTTTAACTAACTGTAGATTAGATTCCTTAGCAGAGGACTGAAAGTTGCTGCGAGACAGGTCTGACCTCTTTGCATGAGTTTTGACTGAACGATAATAAGAGCTCTGGACTTCTTTTCTACATTAGAGGCGACGTTTGGATGACAGCAGCCGTAGTCTTGCTTTATAGTCAGTTAGTGGTGGAAATGTGAAACATATGGGGAGGGTCTAGATTGAGTATGTACTTTTTTGTAATTATAAGTGCATGGAAAGAACCTTTTGATAGGGCACTTCACTATATTTGTACATCAAAAGACAATGATGGTAGATAACTCAGTAGACGATTTTTTTCAAAGCGCACAGGTTTTGATTTAGCAGTAATGACACGTACTCACTGCCAGCATTCTATCAGGATCCACTGCTCTAAACATCAAGCATGGCGGATATGTTCGTACACCTTTATAAAGGCAAAAACGTTGGCCAAGCATTCACCATCCCTGTGTTCTAACACAGAAAAGCTAGAGCCATGTACTCGGAGCATGTCTGTTTCCCAAGGAATGATACAAGATCACCATAAAGAGGCATTCCTGCACAATGCTAGCATAGCAAATGTAATTCAGTAAACTTTTAATAAAATAGCATTACATTAACAGTGGTTTGTGCCATGTGATTGGGGTATAATCCCACACAGATCCAGATCCACCATGTCCAGGACAAGGATAAAGCAGCTACTGAAAATGAAGAAAGGAATGAATGAACGAACAGACGAATACATGGTTGAATAAATGACTGTACAGAAGGACAGATAATAATGGTTTGCTTTAATTGAATGTTGCTTTTACAATGTACCCAGTTAGACTAGAACGAACTAACTATGGAAATATCAGGTACCTTTCCGGCTGAAAAGCAACAATTACAAATGCTGTATGGGGATAGTTTCAGAATACCCAGACAACTTGACATCTTACATTCAGAAAGCATTCATTCATTCATTCATTCATTCATTTGTCTTCAGAGCATAAAGAACACGGGGTGTGCTGCACAAATCCACTCTGTATGGGACAGCAGTACATCACAGGGCACCAGACACACCCACATTCACTCACAGTGAAATAGGGCAATTTAGTGGAGCCAGTCCAGTGTTTTTTGGACAGTGGGACTGAACCGGGAGCTATGAGGTGCTCATACTGACTTCTATGCCACTGTGCTGCTGCTGAAAACAGTTTTTTGCTGCCATCGTTTATATCCTTCATATATGTTTTAGATTTTTCTTTTTCTGTTTTCTTGTAGAAATTCTGGTTTTAGGTCCCTGGGCAGTTGCAAAAAGCATTTCACTGTATGCCATACTGTGTACCATTGTGTGTGACTGTTAAGATTTGAATTTGAATGATTAATCTCAGGCGACACGGTGGCTCGGTGGGTAGCACTGTCGCCTCACAGCAAGAAGGTCCCGGGTTCGATCCCCGGGTGGGGCG
>JANCOA010000033.1:4042656-4056536 GCA_024363135.1 Leptodoras oyakawai
ATTGATAGGTTTGTCATTCAGTGGTGTTTATATAAAGTTTATGTATATATAGAAACTGATTTAATATTTAATTTAAAGTGATTTACTACAGTGCACTATGTTATCCACCTAGTCCAACATGGAGGTACAGACTGTTTTGAGCCAGTGCCTCTGTGGCAGGACATCTGTCTCCTTTTTGATGGTTGTTCCTTACGAACAATTCTTTGCTGGACATAGGGGCAGTTGCCACTTTGATCTTGTCTAGTACCTGTCTAGAACCTTTTAATCCTTTAACTGACTTACAGATATTGCTGATACTTTGAGAGAGACAGATTTTTAGCCTTTTGCTCATAAGTCATCCTTCCTGCCCACATAGCAAACAGTCTTCCTGGGCTCTCACACTTGGATCATCACTGATTCCCAACAGGGGCCTACATCCACTAAGCCTGTATTAGGCATACAAAAACTATTCAAATTGATAATGCATCCTAAAATATGAATATGGTCCTGAATATAAATACAGATCTGAGGAACACTTCAGAATAGTTGTGTTCATTGGGATCATGTAGGATGAATACAAAAAGTATTGTAAAGTTTTTTTTTTTATTTAATTGGATGGTCACAGAATTGGCAGAAGCCAATAGGAAGAGTTGCCAGGTTTCAACATTAAATCATTGTTTTCCAATAACCTCTTGTAATAATATCCTGGTCATCCTTTTTTTCTGACTGGATATGACTATCATTATACAAAGCTTGATGTGTGGCCATTATTCATAACCTTAGTAATGTGTCATTAGTAGCTTGGACTCAAGTCCTTGGCACCTCTGTACTTTTTTGTCCTTCTGCATACAAAACAGCAAAGATTCATGACCAAATGACTCTTGATGGCGAAGAAAGTCAACTAACCACCACCATGTTTCACTTCCTCCCTCGACCATTCCCATCATCCTCTCTGAAAGGGCTTGGGAAAACACAAAGGGGCACATTGATTATATTGCCCCCCGAAGGATGGTTTCTGGTGTGAAAGTAATCCAACCCAAACCACATCAAGCTCAGAGTAAAGCTTAATGCCAGAAACGCACTGAGCTTATGCTGACATTTGCAGTAACTCAACTTCTTCTCCAGCATATGCTGACTGCAAGCTGACTGAAATCTGGTGTTTTCCAATGTCATGAAAAGGCAGCAATTCTAGGATGCTATGGCATTGATTCTTCATTGAATGATGCTGAAGGAATGTTCAGGTGTCTAGGATCCTTCAAAGCCATGACCACACTGTTCATTCTGAGAATTTTCTAGGATACCTAAATGTACCCTCAGTATTCTTTAATTACCCACAATCCTACGTGTACCTACTTTGAACTGTAGTACAAAACTATGTTTTAGTTTTAGTTACACAGGATTAAACATTATTTTAAAGAAGAAATCATAAAACGTTATGCTTCACTGTCTAAAATGTGATGCAGGGAAAATGGAACTTATACTGAATTTTCTTTAAAGAAATCAAATCATAGGACAGCAAACTTGATAAAGATAATAATCCAACTTTTATTTTATTTTTTTCTCTATTTTTATTTATTATTAGTTAGTGAATGTATGGTTAGATTCCCGAACCGCACTCATTTCCAGATGCTGGTGGTAATGCACCATAAGTTTGTTTGCTTACTGCCATAGAGTTGGACTTTGACAGTGGAACAGTGACACAAACCTGCACACCTGCTACTGCTCCACTATTATGTGTTTGTTTAATGTCTTGCCTAGCCTCGTAAGGACCCAACTCGGAAAGGACACATCCTACCAAGGATGCATTCTTGATATTGTGAAAAACAGCCTTCATGTAGTTCATTTATATGAACTTTTACTTTGCTGCCACCTAATGGTTTGGGGATTTGGTGACAAACCTGGTTCACACCCATGGAAAAATAATATAACACACTGATTTAAAAAGGCACTTTTCTCTTTATCTCTGCAAGCGATTTCATGTCAAATAGATAACATAGTCGAGAATCTGAGTAAAGATATGTAAATGACTGAGGAAACAAATAAGCAAACAAACAGAAAAATACATCAGTAGAGATGAGGGAATTTGCGTTTATATTTATATAGTTTATATTTTTTGTGTCTTTATATTGAGAAAGGCACATTTTTCACCAGTCACTTCTCACCAGTTTAAATCTAGAATATAATACTAAGTTTAAAAATGTTTTTTTGTTTAAATAATAAGTATAATTGTTTTTTTTATGTGGCTATATCACTATTTGCATTGTTCAATTGTTTAAATTTTGCATGAAGTCTTTCATTTTTATGTAACAGCATGGGGAGTGTTAAGAGGATACATTCTTAACATTTTGTAATGACTAAAACCAAAATGGATATTAGTCTGAGATCAAAGCTCACTTGTCCCAACAAGTTACAAATAAGTTGCATATTTCTGAAAAGTCCACTACATTGAATCAGATGAATCAGAAGGCCCCGATCTCTGTTCCCCACGTATTTGCTGACTTGCTGACCCTCATTAGTGAGGCTGGAGACCTCAGAGCAATGAAGGGTCTGAAGGAAACCTGAGGATGACCAGCAGATGAAGAGCAGGGGGAAGACGAAGAGGAATTAGATGAAGGGGAAGAGGAGCTATGAGAACGGGATGGGACAGAATGCAGAGGTGAAGGAACTGTTGAGTTCTCTGTGGATGGCTGTGCCAGTCTATGAGGGTGTGATGAAACAGAGGACATCCTGTGCACTGGAGATAATGCAGGGCCCAATAGTGCCCCCTGGTTTCCCAGCGGTGCCACACACAGGGATGGAGAAGGGTATGCCAGGAGTGTCGCACTAGCATGAGGGGCCATGTCTCGGTGGTTGGCAGGAGGAAAAGAGGAAGCAGAGGCTGGGCTAGAGGATGCACTGAGCTGAGGGAAGGAGCCCCAAGGCCATGGAGGAAAGGCCAGGGCAGCTGGGCTCTGACGTAGAGGGTCAAGTTCACTGGCACACTGACTCAAGTGGGACACCAAGCGGGCACCAATAGGATCTGAAGAATCTGCACCCTCCAGGGAGCTGAGGTATCTCACCACCTCGCCCACACACTCACGAAATCCCAATGTTCTGTAGTCTACTGCCAGTGCTCGAGCATCTAAATAAACTTTGAGGTAAAATCATCACATGTCAGTACCATCAGTATACATATCTCTTAACTTGTGTATTTTAGCACAAATGCAGAGAATGCAGAAAAACATGTCTACTCCGCTCACCTTTTGAACCCATGGCATGCAACAATTTGAGATGATCCACTGTCATTTGAAGAATTTCAGCCTTCTCAAGTTTAGATGAACCCTAACCAGGAAAAGTGAATTGAAACTATTTTCATGCTTTTTACTTTCATGTTTTAATGATTTAAACATTAAAGGTACAGGTCATAATTAATCATAGATATACAATTATCAAATGATTCAAAAGGTAATATCTTAAAAAAAAAAAAAAATTGTAGTATTGCTATGTCAATCTGAGTAATTTATTGTTTCCCTCTGTTTTCTGTACATTTTTCTTTTTGTAATCATCCCCTAAATCATCCCCCAGTTCCCAGCTCTTCTCTGACTGGGAAATGTTCTTTTCAGAGATATGTAAACCCAGCCAACAGCATGTTTTCCAACTTCAATTCAATTTTATTTATACAGCACTTTTAACAATGGGCATTGTCCCAAAGCCGCCTTACAAAGACACAATATCTGGACTGAACTTTTAAATTGATAGAACTTTTATTCTCAATGAGCAAGCCAGAATGATGGGGGCCAACTGCTGCTCATGCTGCATCACAGGAAAGATTCATACTCAGAGGAAAGAGCTATCTACCCTCTCCCAATACAGACATGCAATGCTGTGCCACTATGTTTGCTCCCTTTGGTCCCTTGTGGCACCGTTGGGATTTAAACCAGTGAATTTAACCTGGAAATGAACTCTTTAGTTTAAGTTCCAACACAGATAGTTTTAACAAAGATGATGTGGTCATTTGGGGTCATTTTGCAACAGTTTTCACTTTGCAAGAACTTCAGCTCTAAAAGTTACAAACTAATGATATATCCACCATTATCAGTGTTTCAGAGACCTGCTTATTAAAGTAATGAGTGCGTCGCATTGATGACTCTCATACCTGTTTCTCAAAGGCGCTGGGCACGAGTCTCCGCAGCTCTGACAGGCTATGGTTGATCCTGTCTCTGCGCCGCTTCTCAATGATCTACAGAGAGTGTTTGGAATAAAATTTTTAAAAAATCATAACGCAATATTCTCAGTATCCTATCATTATTGATGTCTGAAATGGGTAAATGAGAAAAAGAGAGGAAGGATAATAAACTCACCCCTCTTCTCTTCTTGCGGGCTAGGATCTGTGAAGTACTGCCGGGAGACATGGACCCAGTGACAGAACTGAGACAGCAATATGCAGAGAAACAAGAGCAATAGAGAGACAGAGAGAAAGGGGGGAGAAAGACAGATTAAAGGCTTTGATGTCATTGCATATTGTTGTCATTACTGTGCTTAATACAAGGCAGAAACATAGTTGCACATCATCAAACTCAATCTAATTTAATTCAGAGAACAGCAAGGCACAGGAGTGCCTGGCTGATATGATACGCTTCTTGCATCTAAAAAAAAAACATACAAAATTTTTTTTTGAAGCCATGATGATTACATATCTGTAGGGCACGAGAGAAAAGTGGGATTTGCATGCACTGTCTTCTTCAATCCTCTGAAGGCCTTCTCAGTATGGATCTGGTTTGCTTTGGGCCACGAACTCTCTTCCAGAATCATGATACTATTTGTTTGCTTGTGTATTTCTGATGACTTAAACATATTTACTCTCATCTAAGGCCATAATTCATCAGAGACAGGCTCATTATGTTATGACGTTTGATCTCTAAACTAAAACATAACGTGACACCAACGCAGATATTTATTACTTCAGACACACGTTTCTTACAGAGCACTAAACGTTTCCATGACTGTACGTAATTTGCACATGTCAGTTTAAAGCCTAAAAATGTGTACTTATGAAACTTCTTTATGGTGCTTTTCAAAGGAAAATTTGAGAGCAATTCTTAAATCTGCTCCTGATTTGTCTGCAAGGCTGTGGCAGATAGATTTAAAAAAAAAAAAAGTTGACACGACAGAGTGAAAGAATGAAGACAGTCAAAGGTTAGGGAAGAATAGAAGTCTGTTAATGTTCAAATAGTGGTGGGAGCAGAGCACCAATACTGTACATATTTATAAGACAATTTAACCAACTAAATATCTCAAAACCTGCTTTCACACTGGTCATTCTTTTTGATTGTTTGACCTGTGATCTTGGTCATCATAACTAACCGGAGTCTTCACTTTAAGTTAACACTAACCCCAAGGCATCATTTACAGACTGTTTTTTTTTAATTATTATTTGTTTGTTTAAACTTGTTCATCCAATCACCCAGCTGTTAATTATTTTCTATGAGCAGCGCATCCCAAAGAGTTTTATTCCTCTTTTACTGCAGGAATATAACAAAGTTTACTAATCACGGATGATCTGAAGAAGTATAGCAGTAAACCTAAGGGCTTTACCTCTGTCTGCTATATAGTTGAGCCTCCTTCCATAAATGTTAAATAAACCAAAGCTTTAGAAAAATATCACCATAGCAATGATTATGTTTGTCTGAAATATTAAAAAAGAAAATAACACTTTTAAAACCCCTTTAATTTCAGTATAATTCCCTTATACATAGAATTAGAATAAGCACATTAATATAAACCTGTGATTTGTCTTGAACCTGACTGTACAGTCAGTGCTGCTGTTACAGGAAATGAATCCACACCTTCTTGGCCAATCAGAGACGAGAATTCAGCAGCACTGTGGTATGAATCCATGTAACTGATTATATATGATATTTATACTCCTCTAGTTCCAACCCCTCTTTGTGCATTACCATGCTCTATTAAATATCTCCATGCTCCATGCATGTTAGCATAATAATACAGTGTGATATTTAATAAATATAGGGATCCCCAGCAATTCTTGCAGTAATCCACGATACTCTGCAACATTTGCTTGTCCAATTCTGCAGAATGTCAGAATGAATATACAATAGTCAATTTAGAAAATTAATTAAATTACAAATTATAAACAACCATTTTTCCATAGTATACAGATGGATCAGACTGGGAAAGTAATGGCTGTAATGGTACACAGCACCATGATTCAAACTTAATGTAGTGTCTTTTTGAAGAGATCTGGGTTCACTAAACATTCCCAGTTAGGCCTAATCAATGCCACGATGGGGAATTACAATTATCTAAGTGAAGTCAGGTTTTAGCCACGCACAATTTTGTTTCTGAGGCAAATACACATGAGCACCATTTCATCCAATTATGAAATAAAGACTGTGTTTAAATAAAAAGAATATTTTAGGCTAAAATATAAGAAAAGAAAGATAAATCATTTATTACCAGTAATTACTTTTACAAAAAGTCAAATTTATTGTATTATTATTATTATTATTATTATTATTATTATTATTATTATTATTATTTACTATAACAATTATTATTTGCGATATGTGTCACAGATAATGTGTATTGAATTCCATGATTTCATTTAATTGGTTATGAATGAGAAATAAACCCAGAAGTGGCTTGCTCTTTAGTCTTCGGTAAATTAAAGCCTAAAATTAACTTAATTCTTTGTTCGGAATTAGCTGGACAGTTGCAATAACGAGTTGAAAAACCTAGTAGGTACCATTTTAAGTCAAATTTCTCTAATTCTCAAATTTTTATTGAAATTTCTCTAAAATTTAAATTCAGTTTTCAGGAACCACCACAGAAAGTCCAGTCCACGACAACTAAAATGAGGAAAGAACTGCACAAACTATGCAATTTCAAGCTAAAAACTTTGCATGCATGTGTGTGCCACCTGAGATAAGCGTATCTGCTCAGTCCCCTCTACTGGGCAGTGCCCTCTGCAGGATTGAGGATTAAAAGGTGAAGCTCCAGATGTGCATAGATATGTGTAAGTTTAATCCTCACCAGTAACTGTCCTCCTGCCCAACATCGATCAGCTCATCCACATCTGAATCTGGAGAACTGTAATCATGAGGTCTCTTCATGGCTTAGCAGATCTTTTCTTCTGACCAGGTGAACTGGTGTTAGGATAAAGAACCAGACAAGCACTTGATCCTTTGAAGCAAATGTTTTAGCAGATCTTCTACCCTCCACAAATAACTCAGAGTAAATCAGACACCCCGGGGTAGCAGCATGCCTCTCTCTCTCTTTTTCTCTCTCTGCCTTTCTCTTCTGTCTCTGTCCTTTTCCCTCTTACCACAATAAAACATCTATGTTGGGGACTCTTTATTAGTGTTCTCTTGCCGTTTCAGCTTGGTCCTTGTTTGTCTTCTTCAATAGACCCCTCTGCTCTGGCACTTGCCAAGTCACATTCCCTTGATCCTCTCTCTCTCTCTCTCTCTCTCTCTCTCTCTCTCTCTCTCTCTCTCTTTCTCTCTCCAGAGGCAAAGTCAGGCAATTTGGCAGAATTACCAGTTTGGCTCTTCTTCTCTTTTACCCTCCTCACGCTCTCACCCTCCTTCCCAGCCCTGATCAGCCCTCCCCCTCTCTGTTTCTCTGTCTCTGTCATTTTGCCTCCTTTTTAATTAACCTCTTCTGTCTTCCGCCTCATCTTCTGTTTATCACTCTCAGGCCTTTTCTCTCTCACACACATTCTTTTTAATTAGTTGCACTGCTTCTCTCTCAAAGGATAATAATACAGTTGTGGGAACAGTGACTTCTAACCAGATTCTCTCTCTCTCTCTCTCTCACACACACACACACACACACACATACACGCACAAACAGACTGAGTGTGTGAAAAGAGAGCACCAGTGTCCTCCCGTGCCCTGCTAACAGTTTACTGGGAGTGTCAATGTACTCTGAGGTTCCATTACTGCAGAAATACTTTGATCATGTTGCCCAATACTTTGTTGGTGCGGTTGCATTAAATGCATAAAGTTTTGATTGATAAGCAGCCACTGTCCTGCTTGGCATTTAGCAGATTCCCAGATGTCATTTGAATACCTAGTGTCTGATTTGCTGACTAAATAAAAACAAATCTTTATGCACAACTCCATGATTGATTATAAATGGTATTCTGTCTGCTCTGTGAATTCACAGGCTGGAGAGCTGGGTGGACAGAATCCTCGATGGTCAAGTCAGGTAATAGCAAAGTTGTAATATTAACATCTTGATGTTTGTTGAGTTGTTGGTACTGACTGGACTGAAGGTTTGTAATAATGTTCTGTAACAGCAGTTCTGATCATTGTACTAGCTGTAATTAAAACACAGGATTACTGTATATTAATACACTAATTTGAATGCATTATTGTTTCTCTGGTAACAACACGGCGTCTTCCAGATGCTCAACATAAATAGATTTATAGAAATGTGTGTCCGCACTTCAACAGTCAGAAGAAACATATGGCATCCACAAGGCTGACTGGATTTGGATGAGTTAAAGGTAACTTTGATCATGCTACATTTGGTTTCTCTGTATGTATTTATGAAAGTAAGTCTTTGGTACACATCCAGCACAATGTCAGTGGGATGGTATTGATGGAATTAATCATTCTTCTTTGATTTATGCTATTCGAGTGGCAGTAAAACAGACAGGCAGCTCTTTTCTTTGCACCACATTTCATTCACACTCATTTCTTGTCAGTAGAAGGGATTAAATCCTCCGGATCCTTTGATTAGACCATAGAGCCTAAGAGTGTATCTACTGCACCAGCATACAGCATAGCAAATTTCATATGAAATATTTTATGCGTTATATAATCACCAACTGATATTATTAACACCCTTACAGCCATAACATTAAAACCACCTCCTTGTATCTTCACTCTTTGTCCATTTTATCAGCTCCACTGACCATACAGGGGCACTGTGTAGTTTTACAGATAGACACTGTAGTCCATCTGTTTTTCTGCAGATTTTGTTAGCCCCCTTTTTCAGTGGTCAGGACCCCCACAGGACCACCACAGAGCAGGTACTGTTTGGGTGGTGGTGATTGTCAGCACTGCAGTGACCCTGATGTGGTGGTGGTGTGTTAGTGTGTGTTGTGCTGATATGATTGGATCAGACACTGCAGTGCTGCTGAAGTTTCTAAACACTGTTTACACTTACTATCCACTCTATTAGACACATCTACCTAGTTGCTCCACTTTGTAGATGTAAAGTCAGAGACAGTAACTCATCTGTTGCTGCACAGATTTTTTTGTTAGTCATCTTCTAATCCTTCATCAGTGCTCACAGGATGCTCCACACAGGACACTGTTGGCTGGATATTTTTGGTTGGTGGACTATTCTCAGTCCAGAAGTGACACTGAGGGGTTTAAAACCTTCAGCAGCACTGCAGTGTCTGATCCAATTGTACCAGCACAACACACACTAACACACCACCACCACATCAGTGTCATTGCAGTGCTGACAATCATCCATCACCCAAATAATAGCTGCTCAGTGGTGGTCCTGTGGGGGTCCTGACCACTGAAGAACAGCATAAAAGGGGGCTAACAAAGTCTGCAGAAAAACAAATGGACTGCAGTGTCTATATGTAAAACTACACAGTGCACCTGTATGGTCAGTGGAGCTGATAAAATGGACAAAGAGTGTAGATACAAGGAGGTGGTTTTAATGTTATGGCTGATCAGTATATATGTAGGCTCACAATAATTGCAGGATAATAGATAGCTAAAGGAGAAAGGTACTATAAAAGTATTTTGTCTGAACAATTATTAAAAAAAAAAAAAAACTTATGCTAGAAATTGCAATGTTGCATTTTTAACAGAGATCACCAAAGTCACTGGTTGGATCCTGAGCTCAGTTTCTGCGAATGTTCTTACCATGTCCATGTGGGTTTTCTTCCTAAAACATGCTGATTGATTGGTGACTCCCCAGGTGTGAATGTATGTGCACACATTGCCCTACGATCTCTTCCAGAGTGTATTGCATGAATTGTACAGTAAAGGCATATACACTGACCTAAAAACAGCAGCTTTTGTTTCTGTTTCTGCACAGTACTATTCTCATGCATCTGTACAGGTATCTTTGTATCAGTGTACAGTATTTGCATTTGCATGCCATTAGGAGTGTGTGGGACAACATTACTGTCCTCCGTAATCGTTAGCTGTGTAAAAGCCGGTGCTCCATGAGACGCCTGCAGCCTCTTTAGTGCTGTCACAAGGAGATGGTGGATGTCATTAGCAATAAAGCAGAAGCATGATCATTCTCTGTCACCAGAAGCTTATGGTGTGGTGTATGAGTCAAGCTGAATGTAAAGAGACACCCCCTTTTCCCTTCACCCCCCAGAGTCCATCTCCTTTCATTACCCATTCTTATTTTGCTCATGTCTGGATTTTATTTCTAGCCTTCTGTCTGAAAACAAGAAGAAAGCAGCAGAAAGATCTATTAAGTCAGGCCTTCACAATGTCTCTGCTGTTATTTTTATCACTGCTCCACTTCAAACGAGTGATTTTCTTTTTTCTGATTCGGAGTCTTTTCTCTTTACACTGTTCCCTTGGCCTCTTTTGCCTTCGACTCTCATTCCTCCTCCTCTTCCTTCTGACCTTCAGAGGTGTGCTGTCGCACACTACTCTGCTGATGAAGGGAAAAGCCTGGGAAATGTAAAAGGCAAAGAACAGAACAGACTTAAGCCAATAATAACTTACTTTATAAAAATCAGTTGTTGAAGGAAAATAAAGGACGCGAGAACAAACAGAATGCTGGCACTGAGTGGGGGGGAGTTTCTGGCACGTTTTCTTGGCCACTTCAGTGCTTTCGGTGTGCCCTTGTTTTTTAACCACAATAAGGCCACTTCTGCAATTGACATTAACAAGCTCATATTTTCATGACTTTCTCACACAATAAAGTATACACACATGCACACCAAAGCAAATCACATTATGTCCTAAAAGCCTTTTTTTTTTTTTTTTACATAGTCCTCCAAGAGCAAATAAAACCCTGACCAGTCATTCAGCTGAAATGATTTTTTTATTGAAACACCTGCTACATCTGCTCTATAAAAAAACTGTTATATGTGTTTATATCATAATAAAACTTTATTTTCCTCGCAAAAAAAAAAGACAAATTTTTCAATCCGTTTGTGTGGAGCATTGACTATAGTGACATCCCTCTGTTCAAATTCAATCAACATTTTCCAACCAAACATCAGGAATTCAATATATAAAAAAAAAGATAATGATATTGATTTCAGTATCAGACTGAAACCCACTTCAGCCTATAGCTTTTTAGAAAAATGTTGCATGAATACAATAGGAAATAGACTAAACATGTGCTGGAATGTATGATGTATTTATGTTATAATGTAATATATTATAGGGTAAAAAATAAAAATACAAATATACAAATAAAATATTTTTATCATATTGTCTTGGATTTTCCCACATGTATTTTATATGGAACAAAGAGGTTAAATAAAGGAGTTGAAACAACAGTATAACTGCAAACCCTGCAGCAGTACTATTACAGTCATTGCAGTATACAGCACTTTCAAATGCAGTTTTGCTAACTATTTTTAAAGACACAACAAAGTGCAATACATCTTTAAATAAGTCTGTATTTCATTTCACACACAATGTGTGAGGTATGATGAGAGACTGCACTGGAATTCCAAAGGACCTTATCTGTCCTGTTCTGCCACTGTTAGCGTTAGTCCTCTAAAGTGCTCCTCTGTCACATCTTGCCACGCTTTAGGATTTGAGCTTGTGCGTGTGTGCATGTGCGTGTGCGTGTGTTTATTTATGGGCGAGCGTTCCCAGTAGGCATGATGTGTGTTCTGCTTATTTTCCTTCTCTTCGCATGTTCCTCCTATTATGAGTGACGCTTGTATCTGTTATGTATCAAAAGATTTCCTTTCATGACATGAAAAGTTTGGCATTATTGATCAGAGGGACAGTGAGCATCTTGGACGGCACTCACAGCGTGTGAGAATGTGAGAGAAGTCTGGCTCCGAGAGAGAAAGTCTGCTCTGCTGTTTACCCACCAAGCCATGCTCGCCTCATCCAGACTCCTGAAAGATAAATAAGGAGAGAAAAGCCAGTGAGAAGAAGCAGAAAGGGCCTTTTGTGGCCCCCGACTAGGTCTCTTTCAAGCCCCGTTCCCACAGTAGAGAACCCTGATCGAAAGCCTGACTGCGGTAACTGTCGCTGGTGCCGCGACACAGACAGGCTGCTCAGGCCTCACCAAGCCACAAGCACTCATTGTCTGTCGCCACAGAAACCAGTGTCTTCATGTCAGACATGTTTTCTGTTTGTTTTCTTTTTTATGTCTTTAATGTGGCCAGGGGAATGTTTCCTCCCCTTTGTCCCCCAATTCCATGCACATTTCTTTCCCTTTTTGCCTTCTCCCCAAAACGCTGTCGTCCTCCCTCTGTCTTGTTTTTTCTTCTGGAACATTGTCATCTGTAAAGCTCTTTCATAGCAGACAGGCCCTATCTTTGTCACGGTGCTGTGGTCTCCCTCCCTCACTCACTTTTTTTTCACTTTAGTTTATGAGGTTTAGGCAAAGATAGTGCTTTTTGCATGAATTTCCAAAAAGAAACATGCAAACCAAAACAACAAAACCTTCCCCTAAAGATTTGTGTCGTTCCCACACTAAGCCAATTTTCATCTCAAGATTAAACAAGCTCCAACAACAGAAGGGAAGGAAAAGGAGAAAGTGGAAAAAAGGGATCTGGTTATGATTCGAGTCTTATAAACCAAGAGAGGATGCCCCACAGACATCCAATGAGAAAAACAAAGCCAAAGAAAGAGAGAGAACCGGTTTCTATTTTTAAGAGCCGAAAGAATGTCTGTGCCATGACTCACAAGATTGGTAGTTTTACGGTAATCAGTTAATTCTGACTGAAGTCCCTGACCACATCATACACGACTTCATCTTTTATGATTTAGAGAAGAGGAGCATAAAAGTCAAGAGCTAAGATCAGTAATGAATAATGCATTTGGTCGCATTTTGTCTCTCTGGCCAATATAAAGACACACTTTTGGCATGACGACTTGAAATGTCACAACAATATTTACAACTACTAGGCTATAATTTGTTTGCAAGAGATATTATCTGGGTTATTTGTTTGCATTATAGAGGGTGAGGTTTACTCGATGTTCCTAAGGTTTATAGGTAATTTCTTGTCTTGATCTCTCTGCAACTCAACATGTCAAATGCCAGATCTTCACATTTTCTATTCACAATTTACTCCAGGCTATAATGAGATAGAACTTATACTGTAAGTTACATTTCTGATTCTACTGCAGGATTAATAATCAGATTATGTTGTATAGGTATGTGTCTTAGAACAAATAAGGTGGCTAAATAGCCAAAAATAGCAAGATAAAAATAAAAATGTTCAAGAAGTAAGAAGGTCCTGGTTTCGATTCCCTGGCAGGGTGGCCTGTGTCCTTTCTGCATGGAGTTTGCATGTCCTCCCTGTGTGTCTGTGCAGGTTTCCTCCCACAGTCCAAAAACATGTATGTCAGACGAATTGGAGACACTAAATGGTGTGATGCTTGTCATGTCATTGAAAGTTCCTCTGTCCTGAAGTCTTCCTGTGTTGGAAAACATACTGTTACAAAGTCTTGACCCTGGAGACTCCTTATAGCTTTACCACTTCAGTGATTAGCTCTTTAGGATATTTATTAGGGTATTTGTTTTTCTTTGTTAACTAACCACATTAAAAAAACTATTTTATAATTATTTTTTTTTATATGTTTATTATTAGAGTTGTCAGGTCATTCACCATACATGTTTCTGTGAATTGTCTGTTACTATGGAAACAATAACATATTAGAATGAATGAAATCATATAGGGCGGCACGGTGGCGCAGTGGATAGCG
>JANCOA010000033.1:4069182-4080616 GCA_024363135.1 Leptodoras oyakawai
GTGCCCTACGATGGATTGGCGCCCTGTCTAGGGTTGTTCCTGCCTTGCACTCTATGCTGCCGGCTAGGCACCGGCTCCTCCATGAGCCTGAAAAGGAATAAGCGGCCAAGAAGATGAATGAATGAATTATGAAGATTCTCAACATTTTGCATTCTTAAAGGCCATACCTTCTGACTTCTCCTGCATTCTGCTCCTCTTTCTCTGGTGCAACATCCAAAAAATGAATCTCAACAGCCATAGCTTCCCCAAATTCATATAATCATTCAAGCTTTTACATTTACCAGATCTGCAAGTAGGTTCCACCAGGTCTTAGCTCTCAGTCTCTCCTTACTGTTTGCTTCTTTCTGCTCCATGGAAAGAATTTTCTGGTGTGTGTCTAGGGGATTCAGTCATGTTTGAAATTTAAAATAGGATTATTGGTATTATTTAAAACCTTGACTGAAGTGGAACCAGATGTGGGATTCTTCTGCTGTTGTAGCCCATCCTCCTCAAGGTTTGACACGTTGTGCATTCTGGGATGTTTTTGTATGTTTTGTCTGACTACAAAAGAAGAGAGTGTTTATCCGAGTTGCTGTAGTCTTTCTGGCTGCTCGAATGTGTCTGGCCATTCTCAGCTGTCCTCTCATCATCAAGGCTTTTCCATCTGCAGAAATGCTGCTCAGTGGATGGGTTTTCTTTATTGCAGCATTTTGTCTAAACTCTAGAGATGGTTGTGTGTGAAAATCCCAGGAGATCAGCAGTTATAAAAAATACTCAAACCTGCCCGCCTGGCACCAGGAACCATGCCACAGTCAAAATCACTGAGCTCATATTTTCCCATATTTTAAAGCGGGTTAAAGATTTCATCATGTCTCATGGGCAGGGTAGGATTTCTATAAACATTGTTTGTCTACACACAACATGCCTTAAAACAGAAATGCATTTACTTTTAGACAGTGGCACCACTGTCAGATTTCTCAAGCTGGGCAGATATCTATGCATTTGTTTCTGTTTCCCCATGGAGCCTGCTTATGCTTCCTCATCTTCAGATGACAGATGCCATCCATCAGTTTCAGACAGATTTCTATCTGTCATTCAGCGTCAGAGGGATTTAATGCTGCTGCATTCAGGTGGTGCCAGTGTGATGAGAAAAAGGAGGTCTGTACATTTATGTGCATGTCTGCACTTTGCAGGAACTCTGTTTACTTCTTTTACATTTTCACCACCATGTCAGATTCTGCCCTCATGCTATGTGGAAGTGGAGCAGTGAAAAATTAAATTAAACATTACTGAAAAATGTATTTTTAATAATTTGAAATTCTCATAAAAATAAACACTTGTATTTTTTTTTTATTTCAACCGGCTATGTAATCAGAATGTGTGCACTAACCCTATCTATGCAACAGATGGACCTCAGTCTCATGCATATGTTGCACAATTAAAATGAAATCAGGCTATTTTGATGGAGAGAAGGACTAACTGATATTAGTCATTCTCTAAACAACTGACTGACTCCACTGGTCTAGCATTAGTAGGATAAAGTGTACAGTTTCAGAGATGGTCAGAAACATTGCCATGGAGGAAAATATCTTACACTGGTACAAAACTAACCAGAGAGGATTATGTGTATATAAGTAGCCTATAATTTATAGCTCATATATCAATAGTTTTCCCTATTTATTTAATGCTCAACATAAATGTGTGTTATCTGCTTTAATCTGGTTCAGTTGATTCATATTAGGATTATTTGACAGATTAAAAAATTTTTTTTTTCAAATGGCCCAGCTTTGTTCTGTCACATAATACCTGAATTAATTATTATCTGTCTGAAGTAATTATTATCTCTCTCGGACTAATTATTATCTCCTGGCCTGTGTGTACATATTTGTTAACAGAATAAGTTATGTGTGTTTTAGCTTGGAAAGTGTGTGACACAGGCATGTTTACTGTCTCATGAAAAAAGCTGTCAGTTTTATTGTATGGAAGCTGCCAGCTGTTAGAATATTATATATGACCATCCTGTTTTTATTGCAGAGTGCCTCAAAACACACACACGCAGACATAAACTCTTATCCTGAATTTCACACAGACACATGTTTGCTTATCATTTTTTTCTTATTAACTTATAAATGTCTTGTTTTAGCTTTAATAAGCTGTAGGATCTGCTATGAGGTGAGGTGAAAGCTGATGGGGGCATGGGTCGGGCTGCTGTGCACATTTTTTTCTTAAATATCTGCCCTCATTCATAAGGGAAATTACTTGGCAGGATACTGCAGCTCCAGAAATACAGTATGTGTGTGTGGTTTATTTATTTAGTTTTTTTTACCTTTATTATTAATTGAAGTTGAAACCATTTGATTTTTGATGACAGTTGAGTGATTCTGTTGCTACAGTTTACATATGATAGGCTGTTAACTCCTTTTCTCAGCAGTCCTCCTTAAAAATAAAGGGGTGGTTGATGTATTCATAAACAAGATTCCTATTTACAAATACCACATTTACATAAGTATAACAGGAAATGGAGTCAGTGGCAGATGCAAGTGCAGTTAATTGGTACATGTGTGTGTGTATATATATATATATATAGATAGATAGATATAGATATGTGTGTGTATGTATGTATGTATATGAAAACATCTAAATATTCAAGCAGGGTTCAATAAGATGAGTTTCTTAGTTTCAGTTTACTGTAATAATCTTCTCTTAGGTGTTTCTGAGCTTGTGTTATGCCACACAGGTATGTTGTTTTCACTACAAAGCACCATGAAGGTTTCACTAACTGGGGATCGGAGACATCATGGAACTGGAACTCCGTTGACAACGGGCCTCACAGGGACCTGGTCGGGGACCTGGGGACTGCCATTCGGAAAAAGTACACTTTATATCACCACACTGTTGAATTCTGTTTTCTGATTAGGTCATTAGGTCAGTGATTCTTAAAGCAGTTGCAATTGAAAAGTTTATATTTTTGTGATTTTTCTAAGTTATGATTTCTGTAGTCACAGGGCTTGTGTGGTGGAGACTCCACATAAACAGATTAAAAACATAGTTTCATGGTTTGATGGTTGTTGATGTGGTCATTGACTTCTGAGTATTTTTAGAAATAATCTTTGGTGTCAGTAGTTAATAACTGACAGAGCTGTAACTTTTAGGTTTCTGACACTGGATTGTCTTCAGGACAGAGGGATTTGCAGTATGTTTTCTTCACATGACAATTTGCATTTTTTTACCTTATATCAATGAGAGCTTGGTGAGGAAAATACTGTTTATATGTGCAAAATCTGAGTGAACTTGTTTTTGAAGGTGCGATATTAAATAGAACTGTAAACAGAAAAAGTAAAGCATGCCATTCTTTAATGAATAAAAATATTTTAGTGTGGACAAAATGCTGAAATGCTAATAATGCAATTCAGTACATGCTGTTTTTGGAAAAATAGTCAACCTCAGGGTGGTAGCAGTAGTCAGGGCACATCACTGCACCCCATAATAGATTAAATCCCTATGCCCGCATACCCAGTCATGTTTAATTGCTTTGTTAATTCCTAATTACATATTGAGTATGCTGACATATTGACATGTTTATAATTAATTCCTGTAGGAATCTGCACTATGGACTGTACCACTCTTTCTATGAATGGTTCAATCCTCTGTATCTGAAAGACAAGGCATCGGGCTTTAAGACCCAGGAATTTGTTTTTAGCAAAGCCTTGCCAGAGCTCATCGACCTTGTCAAAAGGTAAGCCTGAGCAGTCACACACACTCTCATCACGTGTACCTTTAACACATGTTTAACACATGTTTCTCATGTAAGCAACGCTAGTTGTTTGCCATGTCATTTCATTTTAGACTTTATATTGTGCAATGCAGTGTTTATGATCTGATGACATGTCTTGTATTTGCAGGTACAAGCCTGATCTGATATGGTCAGACGGCGATTGGGAAGCCCCTGACACTTACTGGAACTCCACCGAATTTTTAGCCTGGCTTTACAACGACAGTCCCGTGAAGGTGGGAGATGTAGCTTGTGTAGGATATAGTACATACAAAATAATCTGTATAACTGTATTACATTTTAATTTGATTTAAACTGGATCTTTATGTTGTAACTCTGTGTCTGCAGGATGTAGTTGTGGTGAATGACAGATGGGGGAATGGAACATACTGTAAACATGGCGGTTACTACAACTGTGCTGATAAGTTCACTCCGTCCACAATGCCTAATCACAAATGGGAGAAATGTAATTCGATCGACAAATACTCCTGGGGTTATCGTAGGAACATTAGGCTCGGGGATTTGATGGATTTGCCCACCATTATAAAGGTGAAATATGTTGCCGTCTAATAATAAAAGGATTTAAACTTATCATCTAAAAATAAATGGCTTAAGAATGCATTGTTATTTAATGAAAAAAAGCATGATCATTAAAATGCTAAGTTTCTGTAAGGTATATGCATGAAAGGAACACTTTGTAACTGGAGATTTCTGGTTTCTTGTTAACATGACCAGCTGTGCGTTTCTGCCTTATTCATTTCAAGACGGGCTGGCAGGAGAACAACTTTTTTATAGCTGATAATGATAAGATAAGAAAGATAAACTGATGACAGTAATTAACTTGCCTTAAGATTAAATGGAATCATAAACTAATTAAAAAAATGTATGACTTTCACTGACCAGTTAAAAAAATAGTAAGCACTGGCAAATTGCTGTGATATAAGAGGTGTAAAACACTTCAGGAAATGCTGGTAAAAAGGAGAATAATTAACTTCAGGGTGTGGCCAGATCACACCAGCCAGTCTCTGACTCTTTTCCCATAACAGCCCACACTCTTCTCCACTACAGGATCTCGTGTTCACTGTGGCCTACGGAGGAAACTACCTGCTGAATATCGGACCTACATCAGATGGCATGATCCCGGCGATGTTTGAAGAGCGCCTCCGAGGTGTTGGGGCCTGGTTGAAAGTTAACGGGGAAGCCATCTACGCCACTACACCCTGGAGAGTTCAGGCTGAGAATGCTACTGTACCAGTCTGGTGAGGAAAAACTTGATTTGTGTTGAGATTGTGATCCACGTATCACATGCTGTCCACACCCTATTGGTCAAACAGCATGACCTCTTCAGGAAAAGACGCATTAAACACTCACTTCAGTGCATTATTTTTAGAGATCTTTTCCTTTTGCAAAAGTGACAATTTTTATTTTCTACAGAGAAGGTCAGTTTTATTGTTAAAAATTAAATAACTAGCCATCTAAATCTATAATATAGTAAGACCTAATAGATTAGATGTAACTGTACAGTGGTACCTCCAGATACGAGCTGCTCCATATACGTGTATTCCAAGTTACGAGTTCTACTTACGAGCTCGGGTCTGTCGAGGTATCACTGAAATCTGATTGGTGAGATCATGTTGATTCATTTTCTGTACCAGCAGCTCTGGCAGTATTTCCGACTGTAGCATAGATTACAGTTTCATATGAATGCAGTCAGTCTAATATGTCATTGTTTCCATAGTAACAACTTACACAGGGACTATGGCAGATGCTCCTCCGACTGTAAGACCAATAATATAGGCATTAAAACTGTTTTGTTATCAGAGAAAAACACATTGCTGTTCATATGCTTACGTTTTTGGAGTACTACTGGTTTTCTCGGTAACATGACAAGCAGCTTTTTAAAGCAAACTTGCTTCAGTGGCTTTCCACATTATAAATTGTTAAGACGTATGATGTCATTCATTATATAATATGGTATATGAATACAAATTGTAATCATTGCCAAGTTGCTATTGTATAAGAGAAATAAAACACTTTTTGCACCGCTTCAGGTTGGATACAGGAACTCCACCACACCTTGGGCCCCATTACCACTGTGTCATTGATTATTTTCCTTTAACAGCATGCCATCATGGTTTATTACTTTGCAAAATGCATCTATCAAGTCTTCAATTACTCAAAAGATGACTCAGGCTTGAAACTGGTGACTTAGGTGTGTTTGGCATTTCCTAAGAGTGGCGGCTCAATGGTTAAGGGTTGCTGATCAAAAGGTCAGGGGTTCAAGTCCTAGCACTGCCAAACTGTCCTTGTTGGGCCCTTGAGCAAGGCCCTTAACAATAACATGACCAAAAGTTCTCTATGAATGACCGTTTTAGACGGTCATATGTTCGACACACACATAAACACCTAAACGTGTTTGAGAGAGTGTGCACGCATGCGTGTGCGTGACGGAAATGGAAATCACTTTCTTTGTTGTTTTGTTGCTGATTTTTTGCAATCAGTGTGGTTAAGAAGTGTTTGTTAAATAATGTTAAATTAATGTTTAATTACTTACAAAATCCTTAGGTCCTTAAACACATTAAAAGCATTTGTTTTAAATGTAACTCCATTTATTGCAGGTACTATGCCTACAATTAATTTTAATGTTATAATTACTCATTTGTGGTGTGTGTGTGAAACATTACAACAGCGTTTGTATTATTGGTGTTCTTATTAGTATAAATCACTCGTATGCATATTCTAACAAAGCAGTTGAAACATCTACAGACCATGTAGTTTACACAGTGTAAGTGTATATTGCTATACAATCTATTTTACAATAAGAATTTTTGCTTTTGTAGATGTTTTATTCTTCGCTGGATACAGTGAAATTACCATTGCGCTATACTTATGGGAGTATGTGTCCGCAAAGTGTAATACTCGAGGCATATGTTTGAATATATTTATGAAACTCACAATACAGATACATTTGCTTTGCCTAGTCGTGCGCTTGCTTTTGCCTAGACTTCAACTTCACTATTGTGTACACGTTCCATAAACGTAGGGGTCAGTGCTTCAAATGCAGAGAGTCATTACCAAGACAATGGGCACTAATCATTTCACAGCAGGGGAGTGGGAAAATTGTCGTAGCTTTGGCCATGTTAGTGTTAACCGTCTCTGCTTAAGGGGCACTATATCATGGCTGATCCTGTGCCCTGACCACAACTAAAAGAATTGTATATGTGACAACTAAAGGCTTCTTCTTCTCTTCTCTTCACAGGTACACTTCCAAGGGCTCTGCTGTGTATGCCATCTTTCACACCCGACCGATGCAGTACTCATTCCAGCTCTCCTCTCCTGTAACCAAAGACACCACTGTGGTATGTATTACTGAAACCTTCGCAAAGTTTAATAAGGCTGCATGATGATGGCTAAATGTATTCACAGATATTTTGCTTAATATTATATTTTTCAGTTAACCAATTTTAGGACCAAATGTTGCTGAAACAAAACAGTCTTTTCTTTGACATTCTGTAACATAAGTCTACATTTCTTCACTACTTTGCTTGCATGTAATGTTAGCCTTTAAAATTGTGTTAAATAAAGGTTTTTTTAAGGACATTCCATTTGTATGAAATGTTCTGGTTCATACATGTACAGACATTTCATACAAAGCAGCCTACAACTGAACTGAGCAACTTTGCCTCCGGTTGTTAGCATTTACAGAAAAGTCTTAGGCAGCCTATTGTTTTAGGTAGGACTTTTGTTATTGTAGCAGATTCTTAAAGGCAGTTGCTCGCTGTGAAGTAACAGTGCCTTCATAAATAATGAAGCTGTTTCTACATAAAAGAAAACATTATAAAAAAAAAACATCATTAACAAAAGTTGTACCTAAAAACAATAGCATACCTAAGACTTTTGCACAACACTGTACATAAAAAGTGAAGGAAATCTGCCAGAGATCCTGTTTGATGTTGCTGAATTTCCCATGAACACCCATGCTATTGATCCTCAGTATTACAATAAATTCATTCCTTAAGGAGGAAATGGAAATCATAATGAAACTGCAATTAATTAGGCTGAGCCTGATGATAATGCATGAAAGTGTATTCCAGACAAATTACGATAAGTCTTATGGTCCTTAATTTGTTTAGGTGACTCTGTTGGGAAGCTCTGTGCCTTTAAAGTGGGCTCCCCTGCATTCATCAGGACTGATCATGCTGCTGCCTGATCTGCCAGCCACTGACGCCAGGGCATGGGCCATCAAACTGGATGGGGTTTCTTAACCGGCCATGTCATGTGGTTTCTAGGTGATTTTACACAAGAGTGGATCATTTAATGTTTGCCTTAACTTTTTTTTGTATTGATCATGAAGAATTGTTGTATGTTTGTATCAGATTTTATTGATCAGGAAGATCCATGGTATGTTTTTATTAGATTTTAGCAATGCACTGTTTAGAAATCACTGAATTACAATGTGTGCCAAATAAATAGTTTCTGTTTTTTCCTAAAACTGAAGCATTTTATATATCTATGTGTATGGAATTGATTACCATCTTACAGTCACCATACATAGGGAAAATGGGAAATTGTAGCTAAATGTACCTTTATTTACAAAATAGTTACAGATTATGCTCTGTGTGTTGGAATAATATAATATAAAATATAGTATGAGTTTTTTTTCCTATGTATGGAGACTTCAGGGACACCCTGTATTATGAATACATATGGGTTTATTTTTCCATATATCAAGAAATCATCCGCATGGTCTGAAATATCTCAACAAATGTCAAATCAAAAAATGTCCAACAGTGAAGCATCATTTACATCATTAAACATTGAATAAACATTCATTTCATTTTCATGTTGTTTGAAATGATAAGTGAGATTGTATGAGATTAGATGCTTCCATTCCCATCCCTTCTTTGTTCATCTTTGTCCTCCTCTTTTCATCCCCTCCTCTTCCCATCCCCCTGTATTCCCTGGGGGCGGTCTGAAAGGCTAGCTAGAATTCTGCTTCTGCATGTGTGCTGTTGCGCATACTGCAGTGCTGAGCCGCAGAGTGTGTGTGTGTGTGTGTGTGTGTGTGTGTGCACGCACGAATGCATGTTTGTGTGTCAGCTGGCCAGACAGGAAATGCGCCTGCCTCGGCTGCGGCTACTCCACACTGTAAGAGGAGAAAGGAGAGAGCAGGGACGAAGCAGGGAGCGAGGGAACGAGAGCCAAGAGTATGCGCCTCACCAAATAAAGCCATGGGGGCCTGGGGTGGGATGGCCCATACAACAATATAAATACGCTGGGCTTCTGCCGATTCGGGTTTGGTGCCTGGAGCTGTTACGCAGCAAGCGCACCAGCCCAGCTCAGGAGAATCTCATCCAAACTCAGGCCTTCAGCCATGCCACGAGTGGACGCCGACCTGAAGCTGGACTTTAAAGATGTCCTGTTGAGACCAAAGAGGAGCAGCCTAAAGAGCAGATCTGAGGTAAGATCAGTAGGCTCTGTGAGTGGTAACTGTCGAAGTGGAATTTAAGGCTTGGGAGAATGGAAGTGCTGACCTTGCTGAGGTCAAACTAACTTGGCAAGGTTCTATTTAGGCCCACACTTAGTTTTCTCCAAGAGCCTGCTTTTAATCAGGGCTGATCTGTTCAGTATGTTTCTGCTTTTTTCATCTCCTTCAATATGCTGTGTTGTTGTAACCTTAATTTGGTGCAGATACATAATCCCCAGGGAGAGGTCACGTACGGTGACAACTGATCACACTAAGGTAGAGTAATACAAGTCGGGCTACGTGCTGAAAATGTTTAAAAATAGGCCTGTGTTCTTAATGCCTCTGAAAATAGATTCCAGTCTGGGACAGCTGCTTATCAAACTCTGTCAGCTTTATGTGTTTGTCTGAGAAACACCCACAATGCAGTGCACATGAATGCACTTGAGTCCAAATGTCACTGTTTTCCTGGAAGCCTGACATGGCAATGATCCACTTCATTTACATAAGGTACATTTATATGCAAAAGCCATCACATCTGATTTACAGTCTATTAAGTCTTACTGATGTGTCTATATATTCCAAAATCTCCAGTTTAGTAACTGAAACAGGCACTGCTGTGTAATACACCCAGATTCTGCCTCATAATCCATGAGTCCACTTTAGGCATTGATCATATAAATTAGAGAAGCATTGCATTCCCTGCAAGATGACGTCACAGGCTGGTAGATCATGTTATAGCTTTTTTTATTTGATTGTCTAATGGCAGACGGTCTAATACTGTCTGCTATTTTATGGACACACACACACACACACACGTTTGTTCCACTATCAAAGTCAGGATTTTCCATAGACATAACTACAAATGCAGCTAATTAATGCTACCCCTAACCAAAACCTCAGTAATGAAAAGCATATCTTTTTTGCTATTTTACTTTTCTGCAAAAAATTGTCGATGAATATTCATAGCAATTATTCAGGTCCTGACATTTCCTTGATGTCTTGACATGTGGCTGTGGTGTCTGATTTAAATCAACAAACACACTCGTGCACACACTCACTTCAATCAGCCATAACATTAAAACCACTGATGGGTGAAGTGAATAACATTGATTGATTATCTCATTACAGTGGCACCTGTCAAGGGGAGGGATATATTAGGCAGCAAGTGAGCAGTCAGTTCTAGAGGTTGATGTGTTGGATGCAGGAAAAATGGGCAACCATAAAGACCTGAGTGACTTTTACACGGGCCAAATTGTAATGGCTAGATGACTGGGTCAGAGTGTCTCCAAAACAGCAGGTCATGTGGGGTGTTCCTGGTATGCAGTGGTTAGAACGTACCAAGTGGTCCAAGGAAGATTATTCCATGACTGGCTACAGGAGTGAAG
Organism: Leptodoras oyakawai; assembly: GCA_024363135.1. Classification (NCBI taxonomy): domain Eukaryota; kingdom Metazoa; phylum Chordata; class Actinopteri; order Siluriformes; family Doradidae; genus Leptodoras; species Leptodoras oyakawai. The sequence continues at coordinate 4,079,786 of JANCOA010000033.1, forward strand.
GCTAGCTCATGACCCTGGTCCGGTCCTGCAGGAGAAAGAAAAAGATTGTTGCAAAGCTATGCAAACATAAATATTGATGCAGACAAAGTGCACCCCTTTATGGCAATGATATTCCCTAATGACAGGGGCCTCTTTCAGCAGGATGATGCACCCTGTCACAAGAACTGTTCAGGAATAGTTTAAGGGACATGACAAATGGTTCAGGGTGTTGACTTTGCCTCCCAATTCACCAGATCTCAATCTCAGTTCGCAACTTACAGGACTTAAATGATCTTCTGCTAATGTCTTGGTGCCACACCTTCAGAGGTCTTATGGAGTCCATGTCTCAGCAAGTCAGAGCTGTTTTTGTGGCTCTGGTGGTTTTAGTGTTATGGCTGATCGGTGTGTGTATGTGTATGTATGTGTGTGTATGTGTGTGTATTCTCTCTCTCTCTGTACCTAGAAGAATTGATGCAGTTTTGAAGGCAAAGGGTCATCACATCAAATATTGATTTGAAAAAAAAACTATATATATATATACTGTATATATATATAGGAAGAATATATGGAAGAATTATTACTTTTTTTCTTCATCAAGTAACAAAATGCACTGAATGAACAGAAGAGAAATTTAAATCAAATCAATATTTGATGTGACCACCCTTTGCCTTCAAAACAGCATCAATTCTCTTAGGTACACCTGCACACAGGGCATACACACACACACACGTTTTTTAAAGACAACCTTTTTTATATGGGTATAGCCATAGTCATTTCAGTCATTTTCTGTACCGCTTATTCCCAGTTACGGGGTCACGGGGGAGCCGGTGCCCAGTCGGCAACTCTGAGCGC
>JANCOA010000033.1:4180599-4196751 GCA_024363135.1 Leptodoras oyakawai
ATGATGTCAATTACAGGCCTCTCTCATCTTTTTAAGTGGGAGAACTTGCACAATTGGTGACTGACTAAATACTTTTTACACCACTGCATTTACTGATAGTGCCATCACAATCAGCCACAATTGAGGTCAGTTGAAAATGTTCTAAAATCTCTCCAAACTTCTTATAACGACATTTTCCGATATCTTGTCAAAATGATTCAACAATGAACTATTTCCTGAAATAGTGCTCGTTACTGGCAGATCACTGTTTGTTAAATCAAAATGAAAATGCAAAAATTGGAACAGATAGGAAGACAGACATAGACAGACAGGCAGACAGACAGATTGGAAGACAGACATAGACAGACAGGCAGACAGAGACAGTTAGACAGAACGCTGACGGACAGGCAGACAGACAGACAGACAGACAGACAGATGAACAGGTAGACAGACAGGCAGGCAGTCAGGCAGACAGACAGATAGATGTGCAGACAGACAGAGAGACAGTCAGGCAGACAGAGAGAATGACAGGCAGAAAGACAGATGTACAGGCAGACAGAGAGTCAGAAAGGCAGATGGAGAGACAGACAGGCAGACAGACGTACAGGCAAACCAACAGACAGGCAGGCAGACAGACAGATAGATAGACGTGCAGGCAGATGGAGACACTGACAAGCAGACAGAGAGAAGGACAGGCAGAAAGACAGATGTACAGGCAGATAGAAAGGCAGACAGACATACAGGCAAACCAACAGACAGGCAGGCAGACAGACAGATAGATAGACGTGCAGGCAGATGGAGACACTGACAGGCAGACAGAGAGAAGGACAGGCAGAAAGACAGATGTACAGGCAGACAGAGAGACAGAAAGGCAGACAGACATACAGGCAAACCAACAGACAGGCAGGCAGACAGACAGATAATAGACGTGCAGGCAGACGGAGACACCGACAGGCAGACAGACAGACAAACAGATCGACAGACAGGCAGACACACAGACAGACAGACCTTGGGCATCATACAGGAAGCTTGAAACTTGCCCAGGGCCAGCTCCCCAACCAGCCACACAGAAAGGAGTAAATATAAATCCACAGCAGGTATAATACTGGATTAAGGCTTTTGTCAAGGCATTAGGACTGCTGTAAAAAGTGCTTTCACACTCTTTCTACATCATACAAACCAGACATAAGTGATGCTCTATACATTCTATCTGATTCATGTTAGCTACCTTCTGCTCTTTCTGTCTGTAACTGAAAATCATTTTTCTCTTTTCTGACTTCACCCCTCTCTCCATCGGAATTATGCTATTTTCAGTTCCTGTATGTATCTATGGCAAAAGACTGAAAGTGAAGAGAGAAACACTCTTCTGAAGAAAATAAATGCATTCCTGCATCATGCTCTGCATTTCTGTCACAGAAATTGGTCTCAAGCAGGAATTCGATTAGGCAAGGAGCTAAGTATTAAGGATTAAAACACTGGAATAGCACAGAACACACACACACACACACACACACAGAGGAAAAAGGAAGTGACCTGCCAAAATATCACAACTAATTCAGGCACCAGACAGCGCAGTGACATCTACAGATGCTAAACACATACAGCAAGGGCTGTGCTGTGTGCAGTGTGCTGCACGTGATCTTGTGATCTTTCATCAGGACTAAAACTTGTTTATTAATGTTTATTATTCACTTCTTTTTTCTTTACCACCTCTGTGGTGTACACAGTGATTCAGTGGGTGTTGCTGGAAAACAATGCTGAAACAGACAATTATAGAGTGCATGTGTCCTTGATTGTCCTGTCCTATCCACCTGTGAGTGTGTGTGTGTGTGTGTGTGTGTGTGTGTGTGTGTGTGTGTGTGTGTGTGTGTCTATGCTCCTGCTGTTACCTCAGCCTTCCTTACATAAGCAGGGTGGCCATATACAGGTCTCTGGGGAAGATCACGTGACTTTTGACAGAACCCCCTGCCAAACGCACACACACACACACACACACACACACACACACACTATGTCATTACTTAATGCACACTCAGGGCTAACAATATCCAACAAGACGTCTGCTGGTGTTCAGCCAAAACGTCAAGGCCTAAAAACATACTAGAGAAATAATCTGTTTCTCTGCGGTCACTGACAGCCACTGTGTAAACCTGCTGTGCGTTTAAAGCTGATTTCAGGCTGTGTGATTTCAGTGTTGCTTTAAGATTATTACCTGTCATACTGTATGAAATGATCCCCCCAAAATGAATTCTATTACAGACTGCACCATAATGTGCAGATATAATAAAATAAAGATCCTCTAGCAATACACAAAAAAATATGTACTACATCCTGGCTCTTCCAGAAAACATTTCTCTCCTCACTTTTTTCTGTTTTGATCATGTGATGGGGCACTTTCATAAGTGAAGGTATCTTGACTATGAGCAAGTATATCTAATATTTCTTACGAAATTATTATTAATCAACTGGAAGGTTATTAAGACCTTAAAACTTATTGTTTTTGAAAGCTGTCATACATTTCCAGCTTTACATTTTCTGATGTATTGGCAGATAATTTTGCTTCTTGCTAGACATTAATGCTTAGAACAAGAAAAGGATGGCATGGAGGCTCAGACTGTCACCTCATTGAGAAGGTCCTTGGTTCCCAGTTGGAGCGGTCTGGGTCGTTTCTGTGTGGAGTCTGCATGTCCTTTCTACATCCACGTGGGTTTACTCCGTGGATAAAAATAGCAAGTTGTGGACAATACATCACCAAAAGTCAAGTCGGACTTTGGAGAAATTTGTTGTAATTAGAGACTGTGAGAATAACATTGTCAGTGGCTTTCCTGCTTGTAAAAATGTGTGTTAGTTTTGATAGCCTCAAGCTAAGCACATCATCACTGAGGAAACACATGAATAGCTGCGACAGCTATACCAGTTGACACACTTTTCCAGGAACACATCTGTCAAACCACAAGGACAAGAAAGCCATTGTAAGTTGGTTTGGTTTAATTAAAGCAATTCATGACCCAGTGTGAGAAAGACATTGCTATATTGCTCTTGCTTTTGTATATTTTAAGCAATGGGCTGTTATTAGCCAGTCATTTTGCATAAGGCTGTTGGCCAAAATTGTGCAAGCTAAAATAGAGCACGTTAAAGTGAGTGACTGTGCAGAATGTGTTTAATCATGTGTCGGGTCGGGTCTCGGGACTGGTATTAACAGGTCCGGATTTGGCTTGGAGATAATTGCAGGTAGCGGGTCAGTTCCGGTACTAAGCTTTGCAGCTGCTAGTGGTGCACTCTGATGCACTTATACAGGGTGTTTCCAAAGGATGGACCCAATTCTGACAACTTAATTTTTCAGCAAGACACAGAACCGCCACATTGGCATTTTCTAAATGACACAGTGCCTCAACATTGGATAGGTTGCACGACTTAGGACCCCAAGACTTGGTGCTACACTCTTAGCCCCTAAGATCCCCAGACATTCCACCCTGCAACATTTTCTTGTGGGGATACATCAAAGACTGTGTTTTTGTGCCACTATTTGTGACTAATCTGGATGATCTTAAAAACAGAATCATGGCAGTGGTGACTTCAGTGGAAGAAGACACTGTTCTCTATGTTGTCTGTACAGCAGACGGAGTGCACACAGAGCATTTATAAAATAGTTCTAAAACTTGATATCTTATTAAATTGTTGTGTAATTGTAACATGTTGGCATCATGAAATATAATATATTGCCAAAAGTATTCACTCACCCATCCAAATCATTGAGTTCCGCTGTTCCAATCACTTCCATGGTCACAGGTATATAAAATCAAGCACCTGTGCATGCAGACTGCTTCTACACACATTTGTGAAAGAAAGGGTCACTCTCAGGAGCTCAGTGAATTCCAGCATGGTATCATGATAGGATGCCACCTGAGCAACAAGTCCAGTTGTGAAATTCCTCCCTACTAAATATTCCACTGTCAACTGTCATGTGGAATAGACTGGGAACGACACCAACTCAGCCACGAAGTGGTAGGTTACATAAAATGACAGAGTGGGTCAGTGGATGCTGAGCTGCATATTGCTCAACAACTTTTTGCAGAGTCAATCACTACAGCCCTCCAAACTTCATGTGATCTTCAGATTAGCTCAAGAACAGTGTGTAGAGAGCTTCATGGAATGGGTTTCCATTGCCGAGCAGCTGCATCCAAGCCTTACATCACCAAGTGCAATGCAAAGTGTCAGATGCAGTAGTGTAAAGCACACAACCACTGGACTCTAGAGCAGTGGAGATGTGTTTTTTGGAGTGAAGAATCACACTTCTCCATCTGGCAATCTGATGGACGAGTCTGGGTTTGGCGGGAAAACGGTACTTGTCTGACTGCATTGTGCCAAGTGTAAAGTTTGGTGGAGGGGGATTGTGGGGTTGTTTTTCAGGAGTTGGGCTCAGCCCCTTAGTTCCAGTGAAAGGAACTCTTAATGCTTCAGCATACCAAGTGATTTTGGACAATTTCATGCAAGTTTGTGGGAACAGTTTGGGGATGACCCCTTCCTGTTCTACATGACTGCACACCAGTGCACAAAGCAAGGTCCATAAAGACATGGATGAGTGAGTTTGATTTGGAAGAACTTGAGGCCACTCAACCCGATAGAACACCTCTGGGATTAATTAGAGTGGAGACTGCAAACCAGGCCTTCTGACCTGACCTCACAAATGTGCTTCTGGAATAATGATCAAAAATTCCCATAAACACACTCCTACAGGTTGTGGAAAGCCTTCCCAGAAGAGTTGAAGCTGTTACAGCTGCAAAGGGCTGACATCATATAAAACCCTTTGGATTTTTTTGAATGGGATGGCACTCGAGTTCATATGCATGTGAAGGCAGATGAGCAGTAGTTTTTAAACTACCACAATCTGGCAATTGTCATTAACTGTCACAGCCATTGATCCTGGGGCAGCGTGATTCCTGTCCCAATGGACCCCTGTTAGCTCTAGTTGCATTTATTAACACTAGGTGCAATAATACTAGGTGTAATCAAATACCTCAGTGTGTACACTGCCCCACTGTTTCATCACTATGCCCTAAGAACAAGCAGCCACTACAGATATCCAAGGCAATGTAAGAAAGGCAAATAAAAACATTCTTACTTTTATTGCATACTTCATTACTCATTACTGCAGTGTTGATCACATATTCTGAATGACTCGCAGATGAGCAACGTGTCCTCACACACTCCCTGTCAAAGTATTTTGAGGATGAAAGGCATAAAAGTGGGACAGAGGAGGATTAAAAAAAAAGGAAATAGAAAAATCCTGCAGTTGTAAAAACAGAGCGGGACTCCCTCCAATCCCCAGCACTGCCTCCCTCTCAGCTTGATTCTGTTATTAAAAGCTACAGAGAAAGAAAGGCCTTTTCACAGAGGGAGAGACCAGGCAGGCCGGTGGAGCTGCACAGAGCTGCACTGGAGCAGAGGGGTAATTGATACCTAATAGAGAAAAAGATCTAAAGCCCTTTAATTAACTAGGGGAGAATTACAATGTGCATTTAGCGAATGTGTCTACAGCTATTAAAGTTTATTCACCAACGATGCAAAAGTCAAACATCGAGCATCTGCATCTTTTTCTAACACCCCATCTGCTGAACAAATGATCTGTTAGTTTTAGCAGGAAGAGAAGAACCTTTAAGAAGGAGATACCAATAAACAAGACCTTTGAAAGGAGAAACCATTGAGCAGGACCTTCTTGGAAAGAGAAACCTTTTAAATCAGACCTTTGCTAAAGCAGATAATGTGATTAGAGTGCTCGGTGAGAGGTGAGCAAATTTAATAATCAAAGCCATTAAGATGCGTTGTGTGAGAAAAGCATTCATCATGCTTTGCGTGCATGGCAGCATGCATGGTATCATTTCATCATCTCTTGGAACACCAGAGACATTAGCCAATGGCAGAAGCTACTGGAAAATGTCCCCTTGTTTCTGAATAATTCACAGAAAAGAAGGGAGGGTGAAAAAAGGAGTGTAACTTGGACACGGTGCTTGTGGACAGTCAATAAAGCAAACTGTGAGGTCAGGCAACCTTTTATCATGAAAAGAGCAAACAGTGGCCATTCAAATAAAATAGAATACTCACTTCTTGCTCAGAATGTTTAAAGCAGGGGATTAGGATGACTCCAGGTAGTGTAAGAAAAAAAATAGAAGATGAAAAATAAAAAGAATTTCCCTAGAAGCAGCAGGCAAGCTGAAGGAATACGGTGTTAATGGAGAGGTCATGCGCTACACTTGGCAAGCTGTTTTAAACCCAGAGCATGCTTTGTGGTTCAATGCAAATCGCTAATCCAACAGCTTTTAGTAGTAAGACCGAGATCTGGAACATATCATTTGGTTTGGTTAAAAAAAAAAGACTCTCATTTGGAAGCCGCTGCTCTCGTATTGTGTGAACTCTCCAATTCAGCAGGGGGAAACCAAAGTGAGAATTTCGTCTTTTTTTTGGGGGGGGGCTTTTCTCAAAGTGGTGCGAAAAGCACTTCAGGGAAACATCCCAACGCTCTGCGCTCGGCAGCACACTGTATCCCATTATCTATTTATCACTAACTACGTGCAAGACGCCAAAGCCGTGCTCACACAGGGACTAAAGCTAGCCAATCCTATGTAACGTGTAAATAGGTTGATGGGAATATAAGCAATATAAGCATGCAAATCAAATCCTTTTCCCCAGGGGAAAAAGAGGATCCTCCAGCCCCTCTCTGGCATGCCCGTTCTGATGTAATCTGCAGAGTAACAGGAACAGCAGACCTCCCACTGTACCCATACCATCTGTGACCCCTGGACCACAACACTGCACAGAAGCACATTCCCTAGAGTGTGCGCTTCTGCAAGCGACGCTGTGCGCTCCAGATCGGCTCAGGGTCACTCCGATCTGTTTCTTTGAAAAGAAAGCACAGCCATGCTAATACATGTAGTCCACTTTTCTATAAGAATGTTATAATATAGGGGGGAAAGGTCTATATTCATGGTCTATTTAACAGAGCCTGAAAGTGTGCTAAAGCTGTAGTCATGCCAGGTTTAACCCAAATCTGTATGGATATCATCCTGCTCATGCACGCCTGATTGCCCATGCATTATCCCTATACAATTGAGTCATGGAGAGCCAGCTCATCTCACTTCCCTTCCCTTCCCTTTAAATGCATGTGTGAGTTTTTGTTAGCCCAAGATCTTTCATCAGGTACATCAGGAAATAGTACTAAACACAGACAGACAAATGCCTAAACTAAATTCTCACCCAGAATTGACCTAGTTGTAATAATAATGGATGGTACTTCATGACTTCATTGAAAATGTGCCACATCAGTAATTAGAGCTATTTGAAATAACAAAATGGTGTCTATATCATAATACTTTATGTGATGATACATGTTCTATTGCAAGAGTATTGCAGGTATCATCAGTACATCTTCCAGTGTGGTTAATGGACCACTACTGTTTTCCTTTCCTTCTGATACCAAACCTTAAATGTCTGTTATGACATATGACCATATCTACCATATTGTTCACTTATATTATAGACTAGGTTCCGCCAAGTCTAAACGTAGCATACATACATCACTACAACATGGTCCTATTTTTGTATATTGGATCAAAATAAACTACCATAGAAATATAATTATCGGATGCCAAGTTTTATGCATTTGGCATAGTTGCACCACTGGAGAACACTACTACAAGTCATCACTCTTATATACACCGATCAGCCATAAGATTAAAAACCACCTCCATGTATCTACACTCTTTGTCCATTTTATTAGCTCCACTGACCATACAGGTGCACTGTGTAGCTTTAGATAGAGACTGTAGTCCATCTGTTTTTTCTGCAGACTTTGTTAGCCCCCTTTTTATGCTGTTCTTCAGTGGTCAGGACCCCCACAGGACCACCACAGAGTAGGTACTGTTTGGGTGATAGATGATTGTCAGCACTGCAGTGACACTAATGTGGTGGTGTGTTATTGTGTGTTGTGCTGGTACTATTGGATCAGATACTGCAGTGCTGCTGAAGGTTTTAAATCCCCTCAGCGTCACTGCTGGACTGAGAATAGTCCACCAACTAAAAATATCCAGCCAATAACATTCTGTGAGTAGCATCCTGTGAGCACTGAATGATGAAGGACTAGAGAATGATTAACACAAACGGATGAGTTACTGTCTCTGACTTTACATCTATAAGGTGGAGCAACTAGGTAGGTGTGTATAATAGAGTGGACAGTGAATGGACACCGTGTTTAGAAACTTCAGCAGCACTGCTGTGTCTGATTTAAGAAAAATGCACACCAGATATGGACTTCCTTTAATTTATTACTGTTTATTAGTGTTTTCCTTTATATAGAAACATCTTCATTATTTTTTGAAGGCATGTGCCTAAGACTTCTGCATCATACTGTCCAGAGAATCTGCCACAGTTCTTCTGGAGACTTTGACCGTCATACTTACGTCTTTTTCTTTTTTTTGCATGTAAAATCCTTAATTATGGTTTTTGTCTGGAAAGTGGTCTGTTATGTCATGTGTTGCTTTCGTTAAATAACAAAATCAAAACAGAGTCTGAATACTTATTTACATATTTTCCTTCACTGTAGCACTATAGATAACAATCATGAACAGTCTGCGAACTGCCTAGCTAGCTATTAGCTAACAAGTCTGCTTTACTCTTAGCTAGCTAGCATTGGCCAGACTGGGATAACAGATATAGCATGCACACAGTTTGCTTACATTCACCACAGCTGATCTTGCTGTCCTTTCCAAATGAGAAAAACAGATGGCCGAAATCAAAGGTCATGCTATGAGAAAAATAAGAACAGCTGATGCGATCACTTTTATAGATTTCCCTCTTACTAGCATACTGATATCACCACAAAAACCCAGAAGCAATTCAGCAATATTTGTACTTCTGGTCCATCAAATCACAGCGTATGATACAATCACAGCCCTCTCCACTTTAACTATCTAAAATAATCCATGATGTGGAGTAAAACAGAAAGAGTCAGTGGTCCTCTATGCCAACAAAGCACTCTATTATTCACACATCTGTTTTCCTTAGGCTTACAACACACACAGCTTCACTTTGCGTGCGTGTGTGTTTGTTTGTTTGCTCTCTGCACGTCTGTGACTGCTTTGGTTAGACAGGCTCAGGAAAAGAGACTCTCCACACCTTTCTGTCTAGCCCTGTCAAGGTCAGGTGTGAATAAATGTAAGCACTCTTTATGCTCGGTACGAGACCTTCATGCTGTGAATCTATAGAAATAGATTTTCCTATAAACACCTGATCTCTCAATTTATTACTGAGACAGAGTAAAAAGAGCGCAGGTTACTGAGAGATTTATGATATCATAGAAGTGTGTATTTTTAGTATTTAAAGTGTAATCACTTTCAAAGAAAGCAAGAGTTACATCACTTAAATAGGTTAAATACGGTTATGTAAGTCTTGATAAATAAATTGTTTGGTGTAACCAAATGAGACGTCTTTAGTTTTAGTTGATAATATTCCAAAATAAAAGGAATCAAAACGCTCCATCTTTCCGTCCAATGCATTCCATTCCATTCCACTGAACACTGAGTTTTATTTCTATAGGGATTTTAGATTAAGATGCCTGAGATCCTTTCCTTAATCCATGTATCAATTGATTCATCTATTCCATTTTCATTCTTATCCTTAATCCAGCCACCCAATTTTCGTTCTTATCCTTAATCCATCCACCCCATTTTCATTTTCATCCTTAATCCATCCACCCCATTTTCATCCCTATCTTCCATTCATACATACCATCTTCATTCCCATGCTCCATCCGTCCACCTGATCTTCACACATATACTCCATGAAAACCTACATTTACTTATACAGCCTTCATTCCTACCCTCCACCCATCTACTGTATCTTCATAGCTTCATAGCTGTTTCCATATATATTCCATCCTTTCTTTCTTACCATATATTTACATCAATTTATCACCACACTCTTCCTTTCTTCTTTTTATCTATAACTCTTTACATCAATTCACCCAGCCTTCCTTCTATCTATTGAACCATTCTTATTTAATTGTCCTTCCTTTATTTCTAGTAATCCATTCAACCACCCATCCACCCATCCTATCCTCTATCCATCCATATGTCATAGCTTCATTTTGATCATCCATCTACCTTCCTTTATTTCATCCATCAACTCCATCAACTCATACCATCCATTTCTTCTACTGTGCTTCATTACATCATCCTTAAATTCTTACCTCATGACATCTACTCCTCCATTTAACCCTCCCTTCTACCATTTTATCTTATTCAATCCTTCCTTTTGTTCCATCCCTAATCTCATTACTTCTTATTTATACCAATTCATCACTTCCCTTTACTGATTTGGATACATCTATCCATCCATAGTCTTACATATAACCAGTCTTAATTTCTTCCTACTTTTTTACCAATTAATTCAGTCCTGTTCCTTCCCTCTGTCCATCTTTCCATCCTCCTATCCATCAATGTTTTCTTCCCTTACTACCATTTGTTCATTTACCCTACCTTCCATCAGTCTATCCATCCACCCACTGTCCATTCTTTTCACCACCTAATCATCCTTCCTCATGTCCATCCTTCCTTTGTCCTATAATCCTGCTCATCTATCCACCCGTCCATCCATCCTTCCTCCCTTCCATCCACTCATCACTCTCTCCATCTACCTATTTACTCCCATTCCATACTTCTGTCATTCCATTCATCCATTCCATCCTTCATTTCTATCCCTCTCTCCAGCCATCCATCTACCCAGCCCGTCCCTCCAACTATCCACATACTAATCTGACGGTTTAATGGCAGTTTGATAATCATAATTAAATTTTCTGATACAAATCACCATACTGGTTATGTACAGTATCAGCCCCTGACACCCCCCCCTTCTCTCCATGCCTAGAATAGAGCATCATCGTGTGGTCCAAAGATTAGCCTCGTTTATCTGTGTCAGGCCTCATCAGTCCACTTCCTGCTGCTCATTCATCCTGCCTCACCGTCTGAGAGCTGCTACTACACACTTACCACTGTGGACTCTCTGCATGCTATTTACCAACAAATCATGTAAAAAATATCATTTTTGGAGCACTTCCATAGTTAAGAAACATCTTAATGACACAGGAAATAACCATTAATTAAGCAGATGACTAACCAAAATAAGTGGTATATCATGCCTGAGATCACAAAGAACTTCAGATATGTGTGAATGTTGTTTTTAGGTACTTTCGTCTAGGCAGCACACCCCTGTTTGGAAAGTCTGATGGAAAAAACAAAGAAACTCCCCAGAGATGAAGAAGGCAGGAATGCTGCTCTCTCTGCTTCAGGGAAGGACTTCAGAGAGATGACACGTGGAGAACAGCAGAGGTGGAGACAGAGTCTCTCTTTCTAAACACACAGTATCACACTACCCACATGACTTGACCCAGGAGGGGAACTGGAACAGAAATGGGCAGTGTTTTAGCTGGAGTCTTATCTCTGCATGCAGTACGTAAGCCTGTCATCTCTTTACTACTTCTCCTGACATCCCAAATTCAGCTCCAGGAAATTACTTTGCAGCAGTGTACTTGTGAGTAGACAAGCCTGTAATCCGCTACATGCGTTTTGTTATTCAAAAAGAGTCCATACACCTTGGGGTGAATTAGCTGCTAGCCAGTGCATGTCATAGGACTAAGAAAGCATGCATAATAAGGAATGGTTAAAGCAAGCCAAAAATAACAGTTGTAAGGGTGGGTTTCGCTATTCCACAGATTGTTTCTATCAGTGCTGCTTTCCTGTTATTGAATTCCTTTCTCGATGCATATCCTCCTTCAAACTGGACACACTCACTGCTCATGTCACCAGTGAAGTTTAAGCTGCTTGGCATTGACTATCAGTGCCACCCTTGACCATCATGCCTGTCTTCTGTCAGGAGCTTCATAAGGGTTCCTGTCCCTGTCCACCCAACCCTTTGCAATGAGACAATGGTTTAGCCATTCAGTACTTACTAATGCTTGTAACTGAGCCATGAAAGTGCATCACAGGTAATCCATAATGTCAAGTAGGCATGGCCTGGAAATAGACGATCAATACGTTCACACTCAGGAATGGAGATCTTGAAACAAATGAGAAACTTCGTCTTATATTCATGGACATTGTTGTTAAATGCTGCATCTTATTTCCTAAAATTATCAGCAAGGTGGGAATACTAATTGTCTTTACCTGTTTTGCTACTCTGGGACTCTTAGATGGCATCAAACTTGACAGAGACAAAGATGGTATATTGTTTAAATCCATATTCAGTCCATATCTAACTTATTCATCTTCAATTTGTCCTGGTTAGGATCACGGTGGAGTCAAAGCCTATCCTGCGAACTGGGTGCAAGATTGGGGAATTCGCCTTGAATGGGAGACCAGTCCACTACAAGGCACCATACAGACACATTCACAAGAGTTCGCATCTAGGGGCATTTTAGAGTAGAAACTGTACACAATCTCTGATGCGAACCCAGGCCCAAAATCTAACTGCAGGGTCAGAAACTACAGGTTCCATTTATTATGTATGAATCAGGAGTGAACAAATGACTAACCTGTGTGCATGGCGAATCCAGCAACAGTATTATTTTCCATTAATATTATTCGATGTTGATATACAAACTGGTACTATGCCTATGCTAAAAACAATGCAACACCACCTATGCACATCGCTGTTTGCATCGGCCAATGTGTATATAAAGCGACAGACATCTATGGAAGGTTCTAGAGCCGTTTCTGCTATGAGAATGGGAAGTTATCACAATTTTGCAATTTTCACTAGTTAATAGTTGGCGCTCATGAGATGGGTCATAGCATTTCGTAGGCAGAAGCAAAGTTTGGATTTTCACATATTTCAAGGGTGTAATGTGACTACAATAATTCCGGGAAAACCTCAAATGTATGGCAGCAGCGTGGAAGTAAAAAGACCAGTATTGACTGGCAAGAATCATTTTACATGATAGGTAAACAACACTGCCTCAAGTAACATCGGAATTCAATGCTGGGGTCTCGACAAAACATCAGCTTGAGGACTGTGCAATGTTCAGTCATACCAAGTAACTGGTTAAATTTTTAGACATTATTTGTTAAAAATGAGCAAAATTATATATTTATTATGCTACCAGTAAATGAAGGAAGTAGCTCCATTATTGTACACTATTGTGCTTTATATTATTATACTTCCCTTGAATAGATTAGAAAGTATTTCATAATGGTACCAAATTAATGCCACTTATAAATTAACACTTTACTAACTAACAAGCGCAAAGATTGCGATTATATTATACTAGTAAATACATTGCAACCTAAATAATTCTGTTTCAATGTATACGCATTCTCTTGTAGGCTGGCCATTATATTTTTGATCTGTCCACCCCTTCATGTTGAGTGCACCATATTGTGCACAACCCTGGCTTGTGGTTGAAGAAGGAACAGAGACAGTGACAAGGGAGTAATTTGGTCATACTACAAGAATTGTTCGAATGAGCAAGTGAAACATGAGACTGATGGTAAAGCCAGCTCAGAATAGAAGGTTGTTTTCAGTCATGTTTTTCTGCTAAGTTCCTCATTACACAGACTCCAGGGTTGTCGCGAGGCTTCAACTGTTCCATCACACTACAGAGAAAACTGTATTGAACATGAATCCAGACGACCAAGTGTGAGGATTAAAAGTGGGGTGATATATTGAATAACATGTGCAACAGTTCTAAGAAAACAGACTCACGGGCAGTTTTTCATGCAGCTACAATAGTGTAGTAGCAATTGTTTTAACTTGTGAAATAATAACTTGTGAAGCTCACAGTAATGCATGCCTTAGGGCTCAGACCAAGGACTGGTTCTGGGCTCATTTAAGGGAGTGGTTCATCAAGAGGGCGATCATTTGGATCAAACATACGACCAAAACACTTTCCAGTGCAGCTTAAGATTTTTGATTACACATGTGTGTCTATATTTAACATTCTGCTAAGTCCCGCCCTCTCCGGTGCCTCTGATTGGCCCTTACCCTGATATTCTTCTTCTCTGATCGTGAGTGTGGAAAAAAGATAGAGCATTATTCATGTATTTGTAAAACCACGGCCTGTACTCCACCTCGGGCAACTTTACAACCTTAAACCTTAGCAGTAATTCAAAATGAAAAACGACTATTATTTCATCAAGAAAAATGCTGCGCTGCCTGTTACACCCATCCCTGACCCCCAGACCAGACATCACCGAGGTTACCACTCTACCACCACTTCTCCCCCTTTCCCAGCTAAGATGCCTAATCCTGACTCAACATTTACAGTACTTTATTTTATTAAAAAAAAATGATTATTGCGCTGATTATTGTGCTGTGACTGAAATCAAGAAAAAACATTGAACTGGACCTTTAATACCGTTTACAATCATTTACATAATGTTACCAGTGTGTATGGGTTTACTAACAAAAAAAGGTTACACATAAAGTGTATCATTGTGGTGCCAAAAAGTGTAGTGAAAAATTCTGGGTCCAGAAATCCTTAATAAAAAGCTCAGGTGCACCAGTGAAAACAATGTATAAAGTCTGGAGCCAGGTTTGCGTACACATTCCTAACAAACCATGGATCTGTTGTGCAATTCCATACATCATTTTTGTGCATGCAGGTCTGCAAAATGATAGGGACCTCAAGCACTTGATACCAACATTCAAGCACTTGTATATTTAACATGACAACATGACATTTAACATTAACATAAATGAACCTCGGTTAGATGGAGACGTGCCCATGATCACCATTTCAAGAGGACGAGGGACGGGTTCTCATTAACAAACTATCAGAGCAAACGGCCCAGAGTGAAAAAAATGCATGACAGTGAAAAGACCCTTCAGGACTAAAGTCATTGATTTCCTATATTGCTTACACTGAGTCATCAGCACTACTCACTAATGCATGACATTTTAAAGCTCATTAACGTTACTCCTGACTGTCCAGAAATACTACAATATGACACATCTGTGTACCCGGTGCGTAGTCCACCTTCCCTGCATATCCTCCATAACCCTGACCTAAATGAGTTACTGCACATAAATGAAAGAATGACACGTCATTGATTCACATGTGTACAATTTATATGATAACTTCCTCTTATTTGTGGTATGCAGTACTGAAATTGCTATCATGTTTATTAAATGTGCAGCTTAGCTCCTTGACGTCCAACGTCCATATTTTGTGTGTTGTTACATTCCAAATAAAAGGCACAGATGGAATCCGTGCACAAAGTCACCAGTGGGAGTTTCAAGGAAGAAGAATGGCTTGCATGCTGACATCCACTCACTTGAGAAAGGAATGTTTTTCATCTTGACATCAAAAACCTCTTGTCAGTGCTGTAGTACAAAAGTGGCTTGCGTTTGTGTACTTCACCCATGAAGGGGAGCAGATGAATAAAGCCAGGATGAAAGCGGGTTTGCTGTGAAGGGCTGGAACCAGCATCGTTTTACTCCAACCCCATCCGGGTAGTTTTCTTTCCTGTGCTTATACTTCGTCACGGTTAC
This sequence comes from Leptodoras oyakawai, assembly GCA_024363135.1. NCBI lineage: Eukaryota > Metazoa > Chordata > Actinopteri > Siluriformes > Doradidae > Leptodoras > Leptodoras oyakawai. The sequence goes on from JANCOA010000033.1 coordinate 4,196,116, forward strand.
AAGCTCTTTTCATCTTTTAAGGTGAAAAGTGAGTTATATCATAAAACAAGATACACTTCCGCATTTGACAGGCACTATTGAACTTGACTTATAGTTGAGGTGAGATGAGCAATTAGGGCTCTTGATCAAGAATCCAACTCATTTGAACTCATAACCTTCCAAATTACAAGGCCTGAAACTGATGGGCTGGGGAGGTGGGGGTGGGGAGAAGGGGGTCTCAGTAGATGGCACTATCCACCCTTTACTGCCTACATGAATTCACAGATGGCTCGTGTTGCTGTGATTGACAAGAAAGAGATAAAGAGTATGACATCCCTCCCACAAACAGAGCATGGCCAATTTTACACACAAGAATGGAATGTTTTGGAAAATGTGTTTTTCCTTTGCTTTTTCATCCATTATACAATGATTTGAAACCTCATCCACGTCACATCCACACGGATTCACAAAAACTAGTGAAAACGCTGTAGTATGTACACCAGGCCAGCACTCAAATATATAAACACCACCAGCCTGTGTATAAACGCAGATCAATAGTCCATCATTACTGTTGTTTCTTTTAAGGTGGGTTGAAAATGTAAATAGCCATCTATGAAGTAGGGCTGTGTCATTGGAGTAGGAACCAGGTGGGGTGGA
>JANCOA010000033.1:4262764-4272959 GCA_024363135.1 Leptodoras oyakawai
GAGAACGATGGATCAGGCTCAGTCTCTTCCAAAATCCCAGACAATGTTTGAAACATCAAGTATCCCTTGGTTCACTCACCATGCTTTTGGGGTAATGGCTGGTTACGCATGCATGCGTATGAAGTCACTTTTCAAAATAAAGCATCAACATTTAGACTAATAATCAATTTAAAAAAAGAAATTCAAACGTTCTGTGCGGCCCGGTTCCTAATGGCCCACAGCCCAGTACCGGGTCGCGACCCGGTGGTTGGGGACCACTGCCTAAACTGTTTCCTCTGAGGAGAAAGCAGTGAAAAATTTACATTGGCAGCCATCTGCAATATTATGGCTCTTTGTTCTTATTTATAAATCATTTCTTCAAGGCTTTGATATTCTTGGCCATGTCCAATGTATGCATTCACATATTAGCATGCACTCACCACTTTTCCACTGACAATGTTCAGGTTCTTTGGCATCTTTGCATTGTTTTGCAATGACCCCACGCTTAGGTTGGGATTTTTCTTGTTGTTTATTACTTGTCCTAAGTTTGTGATTAAGTGTACTCAGAACTATAGTTCCTCTTCAGAGTATCAATGATGGGCCAAGAACCTGCATTGTAAGTAGTGCTATGGTGCGTGATTCTGCAGAGGCAGTGTATGCTGTGTGGTTTTTGTGTCCAGGTTATGACTCGCCTTTGCTGAATGTTCTGTGCTTTTGTTTGGTGCAGAATCGCGGCCTGTCTGTTGACCCACATGCTATCGGCTGTGGAACTTTCACATCTGTCTATTCTGTCCCTTGTTTCCATGGAAACTTGGAAAATCTTGCTTAGCAGGAGGCTAGCATCCCCTCTCTCTCTCACTCTCTCTCATCATCAAAGCATTCCCGCGCTACTTGTTGCAGGAGCAGATTTTTACTGCCTCCTCCAGCAAATGCACTTCACCTGGCTGGGATTAAACTGCTTCCCAGTTAGCTTTGTGCAAGCCTTCCATACAGTTATCTGATACATGCATAGCATGTAAGTAAACAAGATGGAAATTGTACATTTATAATAAAAATAATGTTTCATGCACAGCCTACTACATCATCACATACAATAATGTTTTTTAATTCAATATTAAAATCAGCATTATAAGTGCTTAGATGCCCTTATATACACTGCAGCATTTTAAGCTCTTATCTTTCAATTGTGTAGGTCGACTAGTATATCATTCTGGCTCTACTTGAACTTTTCTAAATGCAACAGTTAAACAGTAGGAACAGAAACTGCAACTTGACAGTAAAAGGAGGGAAAAGGAGAAATTTCTAGTTCTCTCTTTAACAACTGCTGTTTATCTGTTTGTCCTACAGACGTTCTGGTAAAGACCTTCCATGACTGGTTATATTTTGGTTTTTCATTTATTTGTATTATTAATTATGCACTTGGATTTGAATCGGCTTGTTTTGCTCCTGATCATTAGTAGTATTATTTCCAGGGGTTCCTGAACTCATTCTGTCTTTAGGCACTTTTTTTTAGGTCCAGTTTTAGTATTTCAAGTACTAACTAGACTGCACTAACTGCACTGCCACGTTACCCATGAATCTATATTTCCATGTCCAATATTTGTATAATTGTTGTTTCCATGGTAGTTTTGTTCTATATTCGTATTGCATAATGTAAACTTCTACTTGTATCTGTGCAATATTGTGCGTAACACTTTGGTAACTCAGTAATTGCAGATCTGTCTATATGCTTTGTATCAGTGCATTTGTCCTGTTGTCAGTTCTTAAAGGCAGAAATGTATTAAATATGCACTACTGATGAAGGTATACATCCATCAACGGAAAGGGATTAGATATTATAGTGTGCGCCAGTACAAGTGTATACTATTGTCATGCAGATGCAGAACAGATCGTTTGTTTCACAATATACCAGAATATTTAGAAAATATAATGCCGTTGTGCTTTACGTACAGTGATATTCCGTTGGATGAGGGTTTTGTTAAAAAGCTGAGAATTGTGGCAGACTAAACAGTCTCTGTCTTTTTATTTTTTTCTTTTCAGTGAAATTGATTAGCTAAACATCAGGAAATGATTTAAAAATATACTATCATAATTTTAGAACCTGTGACACCAGGTGATGCGATGAAAATGATAATTATTGAAATCTCAAAATCAGCTAAGCCATATTCCTTTCTTGGAGCATCCCACAGACTTGGCAATCCCATAGAGCTGCCATGTGACAGGAACCACATTCCAATAATACTGCTGGGACTGCTGCACAACGTTCCAGCTCCTATTCCTGTCCTGCTTTTAGGAGAAGTCTGTGTAAGGATGGAAGGTTGCCCGGGCACGGACTGGGGCTTCCTATGATCTTCCCTCTGTCCAGTTTATTTAAATTCTTGTTGAAGCCTGTCAGTTTGAAGTGGACCATGTGAGAGCTGCTGAAGGAAACCCAACTGTTAGAATGCAGTTCTCAGAGGATGATTTAATCATGTGACCTCATGACTGCCCTGTGGACAGGAAACACTCTGTGAGGAACATCTATCTTGCTGTTTGTCTTTGAGTCCAACTCCCCAGTGAATTTTAATGGCCAAATATACTGAGCAGAGCAGCTGAGCTTTCTATGTATGGAATCGAATAATACAGCTGTTGAAACGGCTGTTGGCCCAACCATATTGTTGCATTGTATATGTGTGTTTAGACTAGATTTTACTGGTGGTGCTTTTCCAAGGTTTTAGTCAACACAGTATGTGTTTCTGTTCTGCAGTTGTTTTGACATGACTAAGGAAGGCATCTGTTCATCCTCATCAGCTTTTTTAATAAAACTGCTTTTTCATATTTTTGCTTTTGCATGCTCAGTTTCTGATTACGGTCTGATTTGCACACAAATACAATTGTAAACAGCGTACTATAAATAATCTGCTTATCCCAGTAGTCAGAATTTTAATATGTTAATAGTTTTTCTACATCTACACATGGGTGCAAATTGGAAAGAGAAAAAAAAGCTTAGGTCGGTCTTGTGTAGAGACATTTTGAGCATCTTCTGCTTTGTGCTAGACCACCAGCAGATCTCTATGTTAGATGAGAAGTAAAATGATGAAAGACCTTTTTTAGAAAGCGAAACTCAGTCAGACAGACTCGCACAGTAGAAGGCTGAAAGCCGAGAGTTGGTAGGCTAGTGAAGAAATTACATTGTCAGGGTGAATTTTAATAGGAAATTCATTTTAGGAATTAAACAGTGTCTGTTCAGAGCTTCATATGTGTTTGCATTAATTTCCTCTAGGTTATCCAGTTTCCTCCCACTGTCCAAAAACATGCTGGTAGGTAGAATGCTGAATTCTCTCTAGGTGTGAACATGTATGAGCATAGTTCCCTGCGAACGGACAAGAGTTCCATCCACTATGTACACCTTGCTCCCAGGGTTCCCAGAATAAAGTGGTTACTGTAGATGAATGAATAAATGAATAGAAGTGCACTCAAACCTCTGCCAAGGCCAACATACAAGTCTTGCTGTTTTGTGGGTGTGTACCAAAATCAGTTCATCTCACAAAAATAATAGATGGAGCCACACTACAACTTGGATCTGCTTGTAATGGGTTTGTCCTTGGCCTATGCTATGTTCTTCCACCAAACTTCATGACAATGGTCCCAATCCTGCTGACAGACAGACAGACAAACATTGGCAGAGGTAATACAAGTATGTATAACAAAATATGGTCCTTGTGAACGATCCCAAAGCCTCTGCCTTTGTTGGTAGCAGTGCTTGAAATCATCAAATGTCCACAGAGTCTTGTGTTCAGAATGTGTTCAGAGTCTTGGTCATGGCTCTATGGATGTTCTATAATGTGCTGAAGCGGTGGACTTTCAAAAGTGTTTTAATCTTAGCCTTCTGGTACGAATTCTTTATTGATTCTTGATTCTTGATTGATTTGCTCATGTGAGCTTTCTTCATTTTCATCAATTTGTCTCAGGATTATACCCATGAGTCATCTCCTGTGATCACTCTGTTTAGGAAATTGGACCCTCTCAGTACTGGACACTCTCATGAGTGTTTTATTCCCAAATTTCAGTTCTTTTCTAATTCAATTTTCAGAGATATTTTGTACATTCTCTCTGTAGCAGCATGATGTAAATCTCCCCTTTTCAGATGCATTTTTATCTGTCCTTCCTTTTCAGTTTGTCCTGTTAACTGTCTGTCCTTTAAAAAAATAAATCTTCCTTCTGTATTGAGGCCACAGCCTCAGCGTAGATTAGTTTTTTCATCCCCAGGACAGACGGGAGTGTGATGGCTATTATAGACAGATTCTGAGAGAATTATTGATGACCCTGTGGGCGGGTTTGGAGACACATGAAAAATGGCAACCGCTAACAACTCTGGCGGTTTATCATATTTCCTGCTAACGATTCTGGAATTTCAGGTTGAGCTCAAATTACTGTCTTGATAGAGTGATCAGGCGCTCAGCCAGCCAGCTAAGATGGGGCTGTATGTCACTGTCAAAGTAAAGAGGGAAGACTTGTGTGTACTGTATGTGCATGCAGATGTTTTCCCACCACTCTTTTAATTGTAATGTTGTTTTTTTTTGTCTTAAGACATCAAGGTAATCAGTTGAGATGTAATTGCTGTTTATGGAAGCAGGTTTTCACCAGTGCAAACATACAGACACGTGGAGCCCCTTTTTCATTCGGCAGTGTTTTCCTAGTCGTTGCTGCTGTGTAAGCCTGAATGTCAGAATTCAAATTCGTGTCTTTGCCTGCAGTCATCCTGGCCATCACCACTTGCTAATATATTCTGGTGCTCACCCACGGCTGTGTGGTAGGCAGTCTTCTAATTGGTTCATTTCTATTCTGATACCCGATGTCTAGCAACTGAAGAAAAGGGAATGACTCCATTTCAGTAGTTCAGTTTATGCACTAATTCTGTGGGCTGGATGGTATGAAGATGTAATATTGAGATTGCAATATTTTACCATTATGATATGCTTTTCCTAATCTCATTACTGCAACAAGTAATTAATTCATTGTTATGAAATTGTATCAATTTATTCCCTCCCCTCTTTTCCTCTGTAAAATTTCATTTTTTTTTTATAAATGTCAACTATTTTATAGTTATAGAAAACATTTATCTTTATGAATATTGTATATCAGAAAGATGTACATAAATATGCCTTTGAATGGATTTCTTAATCCACAAGAGACTCCATATCATTTATTGAACCATTTAAGTGTCTATTTTGTCCATATTTTTGTCAAAGTTTATAAATGAGGTTATTTGTGAAAGCATAATATAAAAAAGCAAAATGAATACGGGAGAGACAGATATCAGAACAGGTACATTGTGGTCTGCTTCCCAGCGGAGGCTCTGTGAAAAATGGGTTTACTAGAAAGGTCATGGTAAGCATCAGCTATGCAGGAGCACTCCCTCTAAACACACACACACACACACACACCACATCCACAAACCACACACATTCCCTATTCCTCTGATACACTCTGATCCCTTTTTCCCAAACCAAGTAAATCAAGCATGGAGGGGGGGATTCTCTGGATGGAGAGTTGCACTACCCCCATCCTTCCACCCACCTCATCTGAAATCAGATAAATCCACCATGGAGGAGGGGGATGGACAGACTGACCCTCCTTTCATCTCTGAAATAAAAAAAGGCATGATGCTATCCTCTCTTAGATATGAATGCACATTATAACTATAAATTAATAAAGAAAAATCCTTATTTAATTACCTAACTGAAACACTATATTTAGGAGAATTAAGCTCAGTAAATTGCCTGTCTGGAGCTTTTCTTTTTTTGTTTTACAAATCTGTGCTTTAGCTTCAATACAAACTGTAGGCCCCAACAGAGTGTTCAGCTTACTCTAATAAATCACTCTACTGATAATGGACTGGAGAGTTCTCATAAAGTGGTGTCACATTCCCATATTGCCTGTGCTGGTAGAGTAACACTCCATTCCACTTTACTTATTCTTTAGACATTAAAAAATGATGCTGTGTCATAAAACTAAGATTTATTGTTTCACACACACACACACACACACACACACGCACACACACACACACACACATTCACCAGCACATAAAGTGATAGACATTTATGGAAGCTTCTATAGTTGGTTCCACCATGAGGATGGCAAGTTATCAAGATTTTGTGATCTTTAAAACGGTTTAATAGTAGCCACTTGTGAGATGGGTCATAGCATTTCGGAGGTAGAAGCAAAGGATTTTCACATATGAGCATTTCAAGGGTGTACCATGACTACAAGACTCTGGGTGAACGTGACCAGCGTCGGCTGGCAAGAACCGTTTCATGGGATAAGCGTGCAAAACTGAATCAAGTAACATCCAATGCTGGGGCCTCAACAAACATCACTGTGAGGACTGTGCAACATTCCATCCCAGATCCCATGGGGGACCTACCAAGTATTAACTGGTATACCAGTTTTTGTGGTACTTCAGTGTATTCTTCTTATAACACATGTGCCTGAAGTGTGCATGAAGTTCCTTTTTAGTCAGATTCCTCTCTTCTCTTCTTCCTCTCATTGTCTTTTGTTGCCTCAGACTTGCCCGTCAATGATTTAAATCAACATCCAGATTTTTCTAAAGCTGCTATGGGACAATGCCTATTGTTAAAAGCACTATGCAAATAAAATTTTGTTGAATTTGAACCAAATGGACCAGAAACAAGTTCCTTCACTACCTAACAGTCAAATAGTAATGCATACTTTTTTTTTTCTTCTGCAGAGCCGATTTTAATGACAGTCATTTAAAAATGAGACCCTTTAAGAGTTATAAATGGAAATGCACTTTTCATTTTTAGCATTATATTGTTATTGATAGTTGTGAGGAAAATTGTTCATGTTATAGTATACAGACTGTAAATCATCTGTTGGCAAACTTATGTGTACACTATGCTAGATAGGTCTGGATGTGTAACATTAGTATTTTCCGAATGGTCCTGCGTCTATTTTAGTTTGGACAAGACATAAGGTACATTCAAATTCAAAAAGATTTCTGTAAATCAACTTTAGTCCATTAGGTTTCTAATAACAACCAAGGCATCATTTCAAATTTTAAATTTAGTCTAAACTAACAACCAGAGAGAGTAAAGCAATCGCTTAGCTAGCTCTTAGGATAGATAATGACAAAAATATAACAAAAAGGCTTTCAGAAGAAGTATCAACATACCTGACAGACAAATTAGCTGCTTGAGTTATTTTAAGAACAGTAAATAAAATCACTCCCACATATTTTCTGGGATAACTCCCACACATCTGAGCTCACATCTCCCTTAGTCTAGCATCCATGTTTGTTCACCAGGAACTACCGCCTCAGACCGTGTGTTCGCAAACACAAATTCCCAGTGAACTCAAATTAAACACAAAACTGTTCTTCGTGAACAATTAGATTTGTTTGTTAATTTGAACGCATCTCAGCATATGAGCTTTCCTGATATCCCCAGGCTGCATTCATGATAATGCTGTCACAGACAAAAAATGCAAATCATAAGAGAATTCCTTGTTTCTAAGATAAAAATTTGTGGTAGGCTTTGTGACCATAGATGGACGACAAATTCATTCTGGTAATCCCAGAACATTTTGCCAAAAAAATGAATGCTGGAGAACCGACAGGAGAAATACTGTATTGCAGGTCTAGTGTAGTCTTAATCTTAAAATGATTAATTATATAATCTGACTTGCAGTACACTTATTAGTAGAGCTGTTACCTTTAATCGATTAGTTGCCAGCTATCAAATTAATTGCTTTTAATTAATTTTTTTTGCTTTTTTAAGAAAAAGCTCTCAAAATTTTCTGATTCTAGCATCTTAAATTTGAACATTTCCTGGTTTCTTTACGCCTCCGTGACAGTAAACTGAGTATCTGTGCTGTGTGAAACAACTAATCGATTAATTGATGAAATAATTGACAGGTTAATCAACACTGAATATAATTGTTAGTTGCAGTGCTAATTATAAGTAGTATGTAGCACAGTCTCACTTGGAAACTGACCAAGATTTTATTGACTCCATCTTGTATAATGTGAAAGCAAGATACTTATAAAACAGCTATCACACTGTGTAAAGTCGCTTTGAGTTTACAAGTTGTCAAGGTTTTGTGGTTTTAGAAATAGCTCTGAGTAGAGGATACTGCTATAACTGCATGCAGGCATTAGGCAATGGTTATATCTATCTATCTATCTATCTATCTATCTATCTATCTATCTATCTATCTATCTATCTATTTATCTGTATGTCTGTCTGTTTGACTGCCTATCTATCTATTTATCTGTCTATCGATATATCTATCTAAATATCTATCCATCTGTCTATTTTGGTGTCCCTTTATGTTAATATCATATTTTAAAGGAGTATCATATTTTTCCCACATCCATGAGGGGTTCCTCCTGCTACTCCATTTGATGATGGTGATTACAATTATGATACGCTCACAAGCAGGCCAAAGTGGATGCATCACTGAGCCATCCTGTCACAGCTTTGCAGGATGTGTTGTAATTAATCCACAGTGGCTTTACATGATTTCAATCTCTGCAGACTGCAGATGGCACAACCCTGTCACCCACATGGCTCACCCTTTATCTGCCTAGCTACACCTCTCATCATGGCTCAGGCTTGTTCAGCTGGAGCTAATCTCCATCGCGCATTAAAAAGATTCAGAGAGAGGAGATGTGCAGAGATAGTGTGACAGTCCCTCCTGCTGTCAGGCTCGTCATGATATTTAATGAGGGGTGTCGCTCTGATCGTTTAAGATGAAGGAGTTAGTGTAGTACAGGGTACTGAAGTGCACTTTCTGTGAAGTGAGTGTAGAGAGATAAAAAGTGATGTGACAGGAAGTGCCTCCTCATTATACCTCCATTTTCTTTTTCATTTTGGATTCATTAAGTACCATCAAAAAGTAACAGGGATTGGATAATAGCAGGATCCTTCTAATCCACTGCTTCTCTCGGGTATCTGTCCACACACAATGTACACTTACACATATGTGCTCTATGCTTCGCTATATTTCACTGATTCTAAAACTAAATCTAACACTTCTCTTAAACATAATCTTAAATGTTAGCTTATAGTGTATAAAAACTGACCTACTCACTCACTCACTCACCCATGTTTGGGATATGTTAGCTGGTAAAGGATCCATCCCTTGGATGCTTTATTGCCATGGAAAAGAGGGATGCATTTCTTGGCCACATATGAAGGAGCCTTCAAAATAGGACAGCTCACTGCTATGCAACTGCAAATACAACCCTTGAAGTATCCAGCCCCTGAATGGGGACACAGCTTATGTGTCCTTGTTAAACTTTGTAGGAGGGTGAGTCAAAAATGGTCCACACTCCGGTTATCACTACAAGCCTTAGAGTAAGTAGAAGAGTATGGAATGGAAACATCCTCAGTCACCAAAAAGAAAAAGTTCAAAAGCCAGGCATGAGCTGGAAAATTGATGCTTACAGTTTTCTGGGATTCTCAAGGGCCAGTATTGGAACATTATCAGGAAAAAGGTTCAACAATCAATAGGGATTGTTACAGCGAGATGCTCACTGAAGAGCTGAAGCCTAAAATCTGGACGCAGAGGACTGCTCTCCCAGGGCGTTGTGTTGCATGACAATGCACATCCGCACACCTCTATCCATACTGTCCACACTCTCCAAAAACTTAGTGTTGAGGTGTTAAAGCAGCATCTCTATAGTCTATAGTCTTGCCCCATCTGACTATCAGATGTTCGGTCCCCAGAAAGAAGCCCTATGAGGACGAAGCTTCATGTTTCATGATGTGGTGAAGACAATGGAGCATTGGTGGCTCACAGCTAAAACACAGCCTAAAACATTTTAATGAGGGAATATGAAAGCTTGTTGACGGATGGACAAAGTATATTGAAAAGCAGTGAGATTATGTTGGAAAATGATGTATTTGTCTGTTCTGACTCCCCCTCGCCTTTCTATACTATATGTACTTTATACAATAATAATAATAATAACTATTATTATTAATTATTGTTCTTGTTTTTACAGCTTTTTAAATGATGTTATTCTCAGTGTTATGTTTTAATTGATGTACTATTTCACAATATTTTCTATATGTATTACTGCTTGCTTCTTTTAAGTTCTTTGTAAATTAGATTTATTTTATTCTCAGTAATAATAATAATAATAATAATAATAATAATAATAATAATAATAATAGTCAGTCAGTCAGTCAGTCATTTTCTGTACCGC
>JANCOA010000033.1:4523531-4535961 GCA_024363135.1 Leptodoras oyakawai
ATACATCACAAAGACTTGCTGTCTTGGTCACAGATGCGCCAGCAAGACGTGCACCAACAATTTTTCCTCTTTTAAACACATTGCGTCACCCATAATGTGTAAATTGCAATATTTTGAGCAAAACTGTGCTCTTACCCTGCTAATTGAACCTTCACACTCTTACTGGTGCAATTAATGAAGATTGGCCACCAGGCTGGTCCAGTTTAGCCATGAAACCTCCCACACTAAAATGACAGGTTTCATGGCTAAATTGGACCAGCCTGTAGGCCAATCTTCATTAATGACATTTCAGTTTCATTGTCCAACCCCTGTAGTAATGGTTTTCATGCAAGTCAACTTGTGTAGCATGACACCATGCTCTATCCAGTTGTGGCTTCTTTAGGAACCATTTTCATTGACAATGTATATGAAGTGTTTGTTAATCAATATTAATTTCTTCTTTATAGAACCATCATAAAAGCAATGTCACAACTGTAAAAAACATTAACAGCCAAATCATAGCTGTTCCTAATCTACAGTACAACAGCACATGCTTGTGAGATGATCTTGCATTACCAAGATGAGAACAGAACTAGTAATAAACTAAATTAAGGAACCAGCATGTGTAAGGCTACATGTGCTTGTTTTCCCCAGCAATCATAACCAAAGACCTAGCCTTATTTCTCACCCACAAAATAGCCCAGCCATCTTCCCCAATAAGGAAGAAGTGGTGTCAAATCAGGACCAATAGAATGCTACCTACTGCAATGGGTTTTCACTTACAGATTTTACCTGGAAAGGACGGTACAGAAGGCCAGCTAAACGGCAAGGCCTCTACATTTTCACCATGTGTTCAGTACAGCAAGGAGAGACTTTTGATCAAGTTTGTAACTTTCCAAACAAAGTAAAATAAGGAGTTCTAGATGTACCAAGTACTATAAAATGTTTATAAAAATACACCCGTTTATTCATGTACATGTCAGTTTTACATATGTACAGATAACATGTTAACCATCAAGTTTGAAAATCTTTACAGGAATGAAACTTAAATTAAAAAAAAAAAAAAATCCTTAAAAAGAATTGCACAACAATTGTAGAGAAGAAAAAAAGTTAAGAAACAAGTTCAAACATAACAGCATCTTGTACACCAGTTATGAATTGTCCAAGGCACAAGTTTAAAGGCTAGTTTGATGAATCATTTGGAGTATCGGTTTCCGTCACAGCCCCGGTATCCTCTCCATCTTCTGTATTAGATTCTTCATCTTCCAGATCACTTTCATCTTCCAGATCACTTTCACCAGAGTACTCATTTGTGCACTCAGGATCTTCATCTTCTGCATCAAAGGCAATTTCTCGCAGATCTTCCAAGTTGTCTGGGCTTTTACCAGTTAACCGCTGCCATCAAAATTAGTAAGTTAGTATTTTGAATAAAATAATAGCCACATGAAGCACAAGTAACAACCAAGACCTTACCTCGATCATGTCAGCCATGTGTTGTACATGCTGCGCTAGCTCCTGTAGTTCGTCGTTTTCACTTTGAAGCTTAGTGATCTGCTCGTCTTTGGTTTCTATCTCTTTGTGAAGCTGTTGGGAAAACATTTCAGTTAAAAGAACTCAACTTCATGATCCACTACACAGTTTTTCCCTGTTCTCAGTTTAATAAACAAAGTCTTATAACCGAGCAGCAGTTTTTGTTCAGAGGGCAACAACATTTACCATTCCAAACCACCTACAATTCATGGCGGAACAAGAGATGACAGCCTGACATTTAGCTCACACAAGCCATTTAAGCTGGGCATGCACAAATGTAATACTTTTATAATCTTGAGGGCAGGTCCTGGTTTTCCATTTTGGGTAAAACTACAGTAAAACCTTCAAAAGGGCACTGCATCAATAGTGGATAGCCAGAGAACAGAATCCATGCTGTGATGAGTCATCTGTGCTAAAGGAACAACCAGTACAGCAGGGTTAAGTGCTAAAATCACTGACCTTCTCATTCTCCTGGAGAACATTGAAAAGGGCTTTCCGTCGCTCCTCTGCCAGCTCCTTCCAGTAAGAGGAGGTAGGTGTTTCTAGACAACCAAAAAAATAAATAATAATTGCCATTACTTTTGTGACTAGGCTAGACCTCCCTGATCAAACTACACAGTACAACTTCCAAGTAACTGGAAGTCATACTTAAGAACCCGACACCACACAAGTCTTTCTGCATGTCCTTTATCTAGACTTCACAAGAGAATGTGAGGAATACTGGCCCCATGCTAGAGGATTATCAGGAGGATTTTGGGTCCGAATTGCTCCTGACAGTCATGGGGATGCACCCCGATTCAAGGCTAATCTGAACAGGGGTCAATCTTATAGCTCCTAATAAGATCATAGCAAACTTGCATGATTTTTTATTATAAATAAAAATATCATAGCAAATGAGAGTTAACTGGAAAGCATCACTAACCAGATTTAAAAACACCACACCCCCATTTAGCCATGCTGATTCCATCTTCTCAGCCCACCTCCAGGTTTACTTTGCTCCGAATTCACATTTTATCTTACTTTGTGACCCAGACTCTTTAGTTAATCACCAAGTGGGTGGTCACACCAAGTGAATCATCTGGTGTGGGTGTTCTTAATTTGTTCTGCTGGGCTCCAAAGAGTTCAAACCCAGTTAAGATTAGAAAAATCCTGTAGCGTGCACCAGGCTCCCTCTCTCACAACCACTTACCTTTGACCATCAGCTCATAGGCTTCCTGCGAGATTCCTTCAGTTTGGTTTTCATTCTCAGGATCTGCATGTTTCACTGCCACTTCAGCTTTAACCCTCTTTGAGCCTTTCACCTGGTCAGCACTCCATAGCTTCCTCTTAGGAACAGCTTTCCCAGTCTAGAAACAAAGAAAAAGGTTTGTGTTTTTGTTTTAACTCCATTTAGCAGGTTGTTCCTTATTCAACATAGCTGATCAGGTTTTGTACCTCAATCATCTTCCCAAGAGGCTTATTGACAGCAGATGGCTGGAGGACCTGAAGTGTTCTCCTCCCTGAAGACGCCCCTGATGTTTGTGCTACAAAAAAATTCTTCAAGACAAAGAGAGAAAAAAAAGATAGGCTTTCAGAGATGGTATCATGCAAGTATCAGTCATCTTAAAATATAAGGTGGTTAACAAATGGTCTAAACTGACAAACACCACTTCCCTCAGTGCATACCAAAACATTCCCACGGCTCCTTCGTCTCCACTTACACTCTTGTTAACCGTCATTGTGAGACAGAAGTGAGCACGGTAGCTAAGCAGCACTATGTATGCATGCCTAGCTCGCGTGGGAAAGGGGCAGAACAGTCAGCTACATGAGGTAAGACACCAAATTCCCACAGTCAGCCATTGGTCTTAATACATTATCTTCCTGCATGAACCTTAAACAAATAATTACTGTGGGAAGTTGCTTTAATTTTTTTTTTTTTAAACTCATTACTGCCAACTACAAGTGGTATGTTAGTTAATGATTTTCACCCACAAACAGTGACAGCAGACGCCACAGTTAACGAGATTAAACTCCAGCATGCAGTGCAGCAAGCTGGGCCTATGTGGGAAATGATTAATTCCCCTGGTCAGACCAGGGCTCATTTAAAGTCATGACTTTTACATAAATTACACAAACTAATGTCAGATACTCCCCATTTTAAAGCACCACACAGACTAATCTCTAAAAGGTTAACCAACTCTGATTATACAGACTGATGCTGGGTCACGCGTTTCTTCTCCACTATGGCACAAGTAGGAGGAAGCACAACGTAAAGGTTCATTTCAATACCATCCACCCATACCAGTACAACTGACTCAGCTCCCATTTAACCAGCAATCTAGTTATTAGAAATATTGGCCCTGCTATTCCCCGAGTTACACAAGTCATTTATTCATTTATATATATATAAAAATGAAAACCAAGTCACTGATGCTTGGACCAGTGTATATGCACAACACACAGATATACATTCATAAGAAAACCCTGACTTTCACCTGAAGATTTACTTCCAAAATCCAAAGAGCACGTTTCTTACATACCTTTAAATTGCCACGAGGATTCTCAGCTTGTTTCATTTTCCTGGCAGAACTCATGTCTTCGGTTATCTATAAACAATTAAGAGACAAACATACATTAGTGAATTTGTTCACCATTCAAACACTCAGAACTCAATGCAAAAAGACTTCACAGCTCCCAGAAGGTCTGCAGGAGTTCTTAAAGGACTTTACAAAAAAAGTAATTACAATTATATGGCTAATTTACTGACAATTAAACAGTACATGTAAACAAGAAACATTAACCCAAGAGAAATGAACAAAGCTCAACATTTTAAACAGTTAGTCTGCGAGTAGAAGATTCAGGAGCAAAAGGCAACAATTAAATATAACCGGTGCATATTTGCCCAATGTGTCCTAATATTTGGGTTTCAATGTTTGGATTTAAACTTCATTTTTTCAGCAATAGGAGTGTGTGTGTGTGTGTAAAACCCCTGGTATAACTAATACTGTAACACATCAAGGATATCAAATTAAAAGGTTTATTAACTACTTAAAATACCTAAAGTAAAATTCTGGTCTAATAGACACTACAGGACTAATAATTTGGTGAAAGTCAATAAGAGAAATAAATAAAAACCCAGCTAATATGCTAGCTCCAGCCAGCATAGGCGCCAAAAGCTAGCTAACCAAACAGCAGACAAAGCAAAAACACCACCATGAAATACATGAACTTAGACGTTTATCCAGCAAACAGAGAACTGGAAAACGTGTTAGTTAGTCAAATTATTCGGTTAAAAACTCAGAATTAACCATTTCATTAAGAAGTATCAGCTATTTCACAGCCCCTGTGTACAACCTGACTTTTAGCTTTGCTAGCTTTTAGCTATCGAAACTTTTCAAACAAGCATTCCACAAATGTTCAACAACAGTCTGTTGAGTTAAAGAGCAAAACTTAAGAGGAAAAAAACAAACAAACGCATTACCTTAGTGCAAACGCAGCGACTTAGTAACTTAACGTCTTAAACCCACTTTATTTAGCTACAATGCTGAAATGTGACCTAAGAAGCGCGCGCCACACGCTTAAGTAGTGGCCCTGAGTTTGATCACGTGACTCAGAGCCTCGCAAAAAATGAATCATTCAAGCGATTCGGTTCATTTAGTTCAATTCATTGAGGTGATCCGAATCTTTTAGTTAGTTATTGAGTTATTGGATGGGGTTTAAGGTTGTTAGCGGAAAGGAAGTTGCGCTCTATAAAAATGTTTCAGAAACTGTTCACTCTGTACATTGTTCACTTTGGGGTTTTTTTTTAAACAAAACTCAGAATCACAAACTGCCGAAGAATCACTAAAACCTACAGGGACATTGTAGACGGAGGGTCGGGAATCACTGGAGTTACACACTAATATGCATCTAATTATACCAAACCATAAAGATTTGCATTTATTGTTTAAAACCGTGGATGTAAAAATCTGCACAAACTGTCATCTTCACATCTTGTTAAACAGAAGTGTTGGGTCTGATAGATTAAGTTCAGCTGTGAGGAACAACAAACACAGCAGCCTGTATATTTCCTGTCACATGAAAACCACGTGATGTTTTGAAAGGTTGCCAGTTTTGTGTACCAAGTCTGAACTTGTGTTTTCGAAGGTGTTAAAGAAATTTATAAAAATACAAGGAGTAAAACGATCAATAAACAGTGTTGATTTTATTATAATTATTATCATAATTATTTGAACAAAATTTATCTGAAACGTAAAAACAGTGGGACTGGTCTATTATTTTACTGCGAGGCGGTTGAAATATTTTAGACGGATCTGGCAACCCTTTAACATCAGCCCTGCCTGACGTTCTTCGTCAGCCATTTTGAGTTGTTTGTTCAGTGTGGGCCGACGGGTTGTTGTTCTTCAGACGGATAGGGATCAAGGCCGAGGTCTCCAAGAACCGCTCGAAAGACATTTTGCACAACTATTTTGTAATTATGGGTCCACCGCGAAGCAAATCTAGTCGTCTATTATCCGAAAGAAGGGAGAATCTGAATTGGTTTGTCAGTTTATCTTGACATGGCACGAGAGGTTTGGTCGGTTGGTTTTGACGACTGAGGAAAAGCTTGAAAACAACGCAGCGGAGAGAAACAAGCTCGGCAACAACTAAGCTTTTGCACACACAAACACGACAGTTTCTTTTAAAGTTTGTTATCTGATAGCAGAGCGTATGGTTGTGGTTTCAAATTTCAGTAGTTCCACACAATGACACTTGTGTTACGGTAGTTAGCGATAACAGGAGTGAGCTAGCTGAAGTAGCCACGCTGCGCACTTCCCATCTCTGCTAGCAGAACTAGCTAGTGAAGAAGAAAGCAGGGAGAAGATGTAACAGCGGGACCGTGAGCACGGGTTAGCTAGCGAGCTGTCATAGAGGAATTATCGTTACTCTGACATGTAGCTGATGGTTAAGTGAACTCTGCTGCAGTTGGCGTGGTGTGTAAAGCTTTGCTGGTTAGGTTTCGTTAGCTAGCGGCCACAGGAAAGCCCGAGGATGGTGAACTACAACAGCGGGGCCACAACGACCACCCTGGGGTCAGGTTTATGGCCATGAAGCCCAACATGTCGAGCAGTCTGTACCGTGTTCTTGTACCTGGTGCCAGCTCCTCCAGGCATCTCCGTTTCTCTGCCATGGTCGGCTTTCTCCCCTGTCATTCAGCGTTACTGAGAGTTTAATGCATCAGTATGAATACAGATTACATGTGTCGTGGAAGAGACTCCAAACTCCACAGTAGTCAGGACTAGAAAGATTTTGATTTCTGAACTAGAATAAGGTTGTGTAACTTCAGGGTGTAAAAGCCAAGATACTTCTCTATTTCCAAAACTATACAGATAGAGCTGTTGGCATGGATTTCCGTTGTTTTATCAGCTCTAAAATGCTGGCTTGATATTTGGTGAGCACAGAATTGCATTGTTTTATTTTGAAAAATTGGCTTTTTACCTGAAACATGGTGATATGATCAGATTCAAATTGTTAAGCCCCAGGTGCACTGTCTAATATCAATCTAAAAATGACTTGATTTCAATTTGGAAGATTTTTTTTTTCTTAATTAGGTTTAGTGGATTTTACAATCAGTGCTCGATCTTTTCTTTGTATAACTGTAAAAATAAAATAATAAAAAGAAAGAAAGCGTAATTTGAATAGCCTAGCCAGCTCTGTCAAAGCCTTGAAAGCAGAAAAGCTGATTAAAGAAAATAAGTCTTTACTATAAAACAATGGGAGACCCAAACTCTCGACGAAATCAAACCCGAAACCGACTCCGTGCCCAGCTACGGAAGAAACGAGAATCCTTGGCTGACCAGTTTGACTTCAAAATCTACATTGCCTTCGTGTTTAAGGAAAAGGTGGTTGATGCATGGACTTGAAATACATTTAGTGCACTTGACACTTAATACCTTTAACGCTAATTGTTTACTTATTTATTTTTGAGGAGATGGTTGCACTAATTTAGCTGTAATATACTGATTTGGCCATCAGTTAATGGGATAAAGGGGATGTGGAATTAAAGCCTTCATAGATATATTATACCTTCATATATCTGCTAGTGTTCTGCATACAGGTCTGTTTGTTGTATTTTAAAAAGCTAGACTTATCAATTCACTTTTATATTTTGAGCCAGAAGTCCATATTGTCCAATAAAATCATCTGGCTGTGAGGGCTTTGCTTAGTGGAAACTTGTTTCTAAACTTCCCCACATTTAATAACCAACTTATCGTAAAATAAATTACAACAGTTCTCATTAATTTTATCTCTCTTTCACATTGAGCAGAAAAAGAAGTCTGCACTATTTGAGGTAGCTGAAGTGGTGCCTGTAATGACCAACAACTATGAAGAAAATATCCTCAAAGGAGTGAAGGATTCAAGCTACTCCTTAGAAAGTTCTTTGGAGCTTCTTCAAAAAGACGTTGTGCAGTTGCATGCCCCTCGCTACCAATCCATGCGCAGGGTAAGGAGCATAAAGTCGAGGGACGGATCATTGTATTACTTTGGTTAGAATAAACAACTGTGAAGTTTTCAGACACATACAAGGCTTCACATTCTTTACATGTGAGTGTCTGATAACAGATGTTTTATTAAGCATTGAGTCACATAAACATCTGTTCATTTTCATGCACCAGGGAACCAGGTGGTATTCTTAGGAAATGGCAGTAAAAAAGTTATTTAAACCAATATAAGTATTTTTAATATAAATACTTTGGCATAGTAAGCGTGGTTGTAGGCAGTGATACTGAGGTGACCGTTTCATTTGTTCAAATAATTTGCAGTGTTTTCAGCTCAGTAACATTGCATTTTTTTTTCCCCTTTTTTTTTTTGTTTCATTTATTTTGTCATTATGGTCACTGAAATCAAGCAGCTGAATGTTTCAGGGTGAAAATTGTTTCCTAAACTGAGAATTATCAGATTTTGTGTTTTAGAGAAAACAAATGTCAATGTGGAATATTAATGACGGTCTCTTGTACTGGTTGTAATTCTATACTCTGTTTCTAAAGGATGTCATAGGTTGCACACAAGAGATGGACTTCATCCTTTGGCCCCGCAATGATATAGAGAAGATAGTGTGTCTTCTGTTCTCCAGATGGAAGGGAGCAGACCATGAGCCCTTCAGGCCTGTTCAGGTGATGATTTCCTACATTATATTTGTACTGAACTTCATATGATGGTCAAAGGTGTAGCGTTATTAACATAGGAATGTTTTTAACATTTGTTTTATTTGTTTTTAAAGGCCAAATTTGAATTTCACCATGGGGACTATGAGAAGCAGTTTTTGCACGCTCTTGGCCGTAAGGACAAGGCTGGGATGGTGATGAACAACCCAAATCAGTCTGTGTTTCTTTTCTTGGACAGACAGCACTTGCAGGTTGGTTGTGTTAATACACTGATATATATATATATATATGTATGTGTGTGTGTGTATATAGGCTAAGAATATTTATGGACATCCTCATCATTTTTAATGTTCATGTTCATTTCACAGACTCCAAAAACCAAGGCCACAGTTTTCAAGTTGTGCAGCCTCTGCCTCTACCTGCCACAGGATCAGCTGACCTGCTGGGGGGTCGGAGACATCGAAGACCACCTCCGCCCATACATGCCAGATTAGCAGAGACAGAAGACTCCTGCCCCAAGGCCACAGAAGCAAGTTGACCTCATACCCATCTCAGTTGAATAGAATTGAACTTGTGTGTGGAACTCTCCTTTTTGTTAACCACTCATTTTCATTCTGAAGTTCATTTTAGTTCATTTTTATATCTCGCCTACCAGACAGTTTTGGTTCGGTTCACCCATTTATCCTACCCTTAACCTGTCTGCCTTTATTTGAACTTGCACGAACATTGTTTTTGAGTGGTTGTTCTCTTGGAGCAGCACTGTCAACACCACCAATCACAGAAGGAACTCTTTAGTGGGGGAATATAGCAAAAGCAAACCAATGTCAAGGGTGCCTTAAGTATGGGCCTCTTGTGTTTGACTGGTTCTGATATCAGTGTCATGAGTGGATAGTTGACTTTGTCTTTATTTTGGGGTGAAAATGATATTTTTAAGATTAATGACAATCAGTGACAGGATTAAACAGCCTTCATAGTCAGAGTGAAAAGGCTCGTTTTTTTTTTATAGATGATCAAATAAATACTTGGTAAAAATTGATTTGGGGTAGACATTGCTTCTCATTCTTTTCCACTGCCTGAGTTTTGCTGGACATTTTATTTTGAGTGCAATCCTTGCTTATTACATGTTAAGCTCCTTCATATTTTTTGTTGTAATTTCAGGAAGAGTTGATGCCTGATTGGGGTTTAGATGTGAATATGGACATTAGAAGAGGGTCTGTCGGGTGAATTCTAATGGGCTTTTGTTTCTGGGGGTGCAGGTATTCTGAAACCAGTGAGCAGTTCATGCACTATTCATTCATGCTACTGATACCTGATTTTGTTTTTGTTGGTGGATATTCAGTGGGCAGCTAATGCTTAAATCCATGTACCTAACAAACAAATGATTGTGGAAAAAAAAATTCAGTGCACCATTACATTTTGTTTGCTTTTTTTTTTTTATCCCCTTCTTTTCAACCCCCCACAACTCTGAATACTAATGATCATAAGCTAGCTTTGTTCAATAATAAAGCATAAAATCTACCTTTTCCTGCCCGTCGCAGTTCTCTTTGAATCACGAGAAGAGCGGTCGCTGTGTTCATGATTTATTCAGTTTGTTTGTATTGATTTAATGCCACACTGCTGAAAATATCCCAATACAGAGCAAGCTTTGAAAATCTCTTGTGGTGTTTTATTGCATGTTTACATACGTATATACATATGTTTAGAAGTTCCACACTTCCCAGACATCATATTAAGAATCATGTGCCGAGGTGCTTCGTGTGTCTTCCTTGAGCAATCAGTTTCCCGTTAGCTTTGTTTGTCAGATCAACTGTAGCGAATCCCAGAGTACGTCCTTGCTTTAAAACCTGCGCGGTTATCAAGATGTCTTCTCCAACCTTGGCTGCGTTCATATACCTGTCAGTACCAGAGGGGAAGTCTTAGTGTAGAAAAGGAACTCGCTGTTTATCATGAATATAGTATGTGAGCAGGTGCACAGTGCTACTACATGGCATATGAGTTTGAAATATTATTTAAAATGGTAGTATGCAGTTCTGGAAATGCCTCTCATCTTAACCTTCATGTTTTGTTCACACAGCAATGTGTTGATTTTATAGTAAAGTTCAATTATTAGCAATATTCACCCAGTGGCCTCTTTATTAGGTTAGTAGCCATTTTCTCAGACCCTAACCTATCTGTTCCTAGGCTTCCGTCTACTCCATCTATCCCTGAAAAGACACTATCACTGATCAGATGTTTGCTTGGTGGATTATTCTCAGCACATCAGTGACACTGGCCCTGTCATATGAATGATGATGATGACTGGGATTTTTTTAAACAGTCAAGCTTGGTCATAGCTTATAGGCAGATTGACCAGAACCTAATGTGTGTAATATAAACCCAGTTTAAAATCTGAACCTTTTCATGTTTTTCTGCTCAGTAAAACTCTAAGAGGGTTCACTTTGACCTGGACAGAACATGAAGGTTAAGCCTGCTGATCATTCTTAGTGATAAAGACTTTACGTGATGTTCATGTCGACGCTGACTCCAGGCGCTCCTCTCTCCGTGTATAAGAGAGCAGCAGTAGAAATGACATCGACCAGAGTGGCGGTCAGTCCACCGTGCAGGGTCCCTCCTCGGTTTGTGTGCTCATCCTCCACTTTCATCTGACACACTACTTTACCGGGACTGGCTGAAATCAACTCCACCTGTATTCACAATCACCACATGCTCATAAGATCTCTGTATCACAAGCACAGCAAAAGGCAACAACCAAATACTTTATACTAGTGTATCTCAGAACATTAGATTATAGGGGAAAAATTATTTTTTTTATAATTTAATTAGAAAAATGTAAACTGTCATTTTATATTCATTAGACATAACGTGACATGTTTCTAACCTTTTTGTGTTCATTTTGATCATTATGCCTTACAGCTCATGACAATCAGAAATCCAGTATCTCGAACAGTATATATACACACACACACGTCGTGTATCTCTTGGTCTAGTTCAGCACACGCAACCACAATCATGGTTCAGCTGCTGACTGCTGACTCGACAGTTGTGGAGAAGACGATCATCAACCCCCTCCACAAGGCCAAAGAAGGTCGTTGCTGAAAAGTCTGGCTGTTCACAAAAGAAATATTCTAATCATCTGAGATACTGGATTTCTACATAATGCCATAATAATGATGAAAATCTCTTGAAATAAGTCTCTTGACATAATGAATATAAAATGTATGACAGTTTACCTTTTCCCAATATATTCAAATTTTTTAGATGCACCAGCACATAAGAGTTTTTATTTATTTATTAGTTTGTTTTTTTTGTATTTTTTAACATTTAATTTTACCATTCAAGTCATTAAAACATTCTTATTTACAGTGGAGACCTGGCAAGCAGCAGAAGTCACTTCAGGAACAGGAGTGAAAAAGACAATGGGGGGAAAAAAAACACACACACAAATCCAGTAAGACAAGAATCCATTAAAAAAAGAATAAAGTTACCAAAACTACTTAAATCTCATCAATAACTTAAATCTCATAACACAAAAATAACAGATCAGTCGAACAGTATGACCGTTTTGTAGGTAACACATGAACTGTGTGTTTTCTCTTACACACAAACATACACACACATACATACTAACATAAACACACATACTTACATACATACACTCATACACACACATACATACATACGCACACACACTTATATACACACATACATACACACATACACACACACACACACACACACACACATATATATATATATATATATATATATACACACACACACTTATATACACATACACA
>JANCOA010000033.1:4555414-4572830 GCA_024363135.1 Leptodoras oyakawai
TTAAACACAGGTGGAATGAGGTGTGGCTTCTGCTTGGTTGGAAGGAAAACCTGCACCCACACAGCCCTTTGTGGATTCAGTTTGAGACCCCTGTTAGATGTTTTGCTTACAAATATGTGTTATTGTCCTGTCAGTTGCATTTTATAGTAAAAGCAGTGACGCATGACTAAAGTGTATCATGTTTATCATGATTGCATCACAATATCAGTTTCATATAGTCATATTGCCCAGCCCTATTAACAACCCATCCTTGTGCTGTATCTACACCAAACTACCACAGAAGGCAATAATGTTTACTGATGAGCAAACTTTGAAAATGGTTATGACTACAGCTTTTTGCCAAACACAGGTTTAAAGTCCAAACAAAGTCCTTTCACAATTTGGTCCCCTACATTTTTTTTGTTTGACAGAATGTCCCTAATCTCAGTGACAATACGGTTTGTTTTCTGAAGAAAAAAAAAAAAGCAAAATAAAACTATCTAATATGCATTATAGGCTTGAGTTGTTTGGTCACTATTATTATTCACTGTCCTCATCATATTAAATTAGGGATATATAATGCATACATACACATATACATCTTTGTATGCATGCACGTATACTTGTATGTAGGTATGTTTGTGTATATATATATATATATACACACACACACACACACACACACACAAACATATATGAGATAAGGCTAGCACCCTAGACTGTTCTGAGGTAGTTTTCAAAGTCGGTATAACAGGTTATTAAGCTAGTGATCATCTTTAAAAAAAAAAAAAAAAGAAGAATTTCAGCCTTGTACACTGCATTTCAGTTTTCAGTATTAGGTGCACATTTGATTGATGGCCCTGATAGAGTGACACATCATTGATATGCCACTTCTTATCAGAAAGACACCTTGCTGATCTATTAGGAACATCCTTTAAGAATGTGCACCTGGGAAAAATTGGGATGGCATTTGCAACAATTTCCAAATAGTAACCTTTTAAATAATTTCTTTATTTGTACACAGTGACTTAGAGCAGGTTCATTTCTGATGAGCGGTGATTGGAGCCAGGATGCTTAATTTGAAATGAGAACATGAGCATCAGGCTAGAGGTCGAAATAGTGGCAGTATGGAAATTTATTGATTAAAAAAAAAATGTATTAAATGTAAAACAACAACAAAAAAAAAGCACATTATTGCCCTAAATATATACAATTCTTACAGTGCAGCACCTCAAACACAAACAACAGAAGGATTTGTCCATATGTCAGTAATAATTGCCCAAACCAATGTTAAATCAGTTACATACATCTGAACTGCAGCTGATAGACATGTATGTGGATTACTTATGCTATTAGGTATCTTTGATACACTATGATCCTTTCAAGGGTAGAGCATATTTTAGTTTTCTTTCATGTTTAAACTTTCAGTAGGCTTGGAGGATTTGCTTATCTTTCAGTTACAAGCAGAAAGTTAGAGCACAACATTAGAGAAATGTTTATTCATTAGAGAGCATTATTTAAAATGCACAATTCATTTGATTCTTGCCGGTCTACAGGATATCAGGCTACACATTTAGAAAAACAGTTCATTCTTGTTATTGATTCACGCACGTGATCGATTTTCTCCATAGGTTAGATTAAAAGGGAGACATTAATTTGGTAGACATTCTCAGATTTACCAAATGATGGCATCTCTGGATCGTAATTTTAAAAACAGCACCAGGCTGATTCTTATTCAGCTTCTTCACGTTACCACAAAACGCTGATATGTGCTATGAGTTTGCTCTGTGCATAGACAAAAGGATTAATCTGCTATATTTCAGTACATCAGTTTTCATCACATCCAGCATAATATTGTCACTTTTGTCGATTACACTGGACATCATGAAACTTATTCAGAAAAAAACAACTTTCTCCCTCAACTCCTAGCTTCATATTTTGAAAGATCTGTTATAAACATTATATAAAATCAGTCCAAAAGCCTTTGAAAGAATGAAGTTTCAATTCAAAAATCACACTTACACTTACTTGTAAAACTAATCGAATTTGATTACGTCCAAAAGAACTTCAGTAAGATGAATAGCTCTGAACCAAAATCAGGTTTTGCATAGTTACCAAAATGCCAGGATTTATTACCTAGTTGTAGCTTCAGATTCTGCACATGCGCCAAAATGTCATACAACCTACAAGGATTGGTGATTAAAGAGGACAAGCAACATTCCAATCTTTCCAACAACAAACCAGTCCACATCCATTGATATAGTGCAAAAAACACCTTAATCATACATTTTCATTTTAGCATAAAGAATTGCATATGTATGCTTAAGAGTTCTGATAATCTAAGGTGCTGCCTTTAAACGGTAAAATATTAAAAACTCAGGTAAAGTAAAAGCTGTGATCACTTTGCCATATTTACAGGACAAAGGAAACTGTAGCACTGAAAAACAATAAAAAAAAAAGTCAAGAGGGAAAATAGGTTTTAAATTGTTAACTTTGGTTGTTTCCCAAGCTAAGTGATAAATATTAGCTCTGCAGAGGTTGAAAAAAATTTGAATGGAAAATGACACAGCAAACTTTGTTCCAAATGAGCAGCCAGTGAGATAAGAATGTCTAAATGTATAATATGAAGGCATTCCTTGGTCGAACATGACCGTATTCACAATGTGCACTTCCGAAAAAGGTCGAGTATAAACAAGGCTCTTTGAAATCCATAAGGTGAATTGCATTATAACTGTGCAGGGCTAATCTGAAGCTCTGAATATTCAGCACTTTATATTGATTAAAGAAAAAGTATGGCAGTTAATGTATAAGATTTTAATGGCACCATAAATGGCCTCTGAACAGTTATGTCTTTTGGTCAGTTCTGAGCTAAGGGATGCTATAAGATGGCAGGAAACTTTGAGAGAAAGAATTTATTCCAACACCGCCACTTGTGTAATTATGAAGAAATGACTAACGCAGTGATGTTACCATTACATTAGAAACAGGCAACACGAGGTAGGACATCTAGCCATTTCCACACAATTACTGATGGTACATGTCCAATGCCCTTCAAAGTGCATCTGCAAGTTTAGAGACCAGCGTCCAATACACAAAATAACTAAGTCAAGTATTCGAGACTGAAAATGCCCCTGCAATTCTGTTCGGTCAGAAAATGACAGTAACGAATAATGCTGGTAAAAATCTGAAGAAACTCAACCTTAAGAATCAGTTCCATGGTTGATGGTTTTTACTGTGATCTCAAGATAAATAAAATATATGTTTCAGGAAAATGTCTAGCACCGACAAATTTGTTGTGCTTCAGTGACTGTAGGATAACAGTATGCTTAAATATTTGTAATCTTTCTTGGCTAACAGGACTAACTGAAAGTTGTATCTAACTGTCTGCTATAATAAAAAATATAATATTCAATAGGCTAATACTGCTACAACATGAAGGGGGTTTCTCTATGTACTCTATTAAAGCTTAAAATTACTACAATACACATTATCTAAAGTCATTATATACACAAAAACCCACTAAAATCTCGGTTATAAATGCATAGGTATAAAAGTTTAAAAATGTTCAACTATAAGTTACTTAAAGTTAAAGGTGAAACATATGGGGAAGCTAATCAATGTTCCAATAATGTTTGCATTTATACCAGTATAAAAAGAAAATCCTACAAGAGCAGTTCAATTGTAATGAATTGTTGAGTCTTTTGCTAATATAATATACAATGTCAGAAAGCTTTAGCTCACATATTGGACAAACCCAATGACACTAACAAAGCTCTTGAGAAGAGCTCCAAAGCACCAGAGATGCAAAAGAGTTGCACAAGAGGAGTTCTCAAATACAGAATCAATAGAATGGTAAAAAAAAACAAAAAAACAAAAACCTTCCATGATAAAGGCTATTGCGTTATCACTGACATTTGGGCAAAAAATAAGGTGCATAACACATTCAAGTGTAATGTGGCTAACTAGATATCTATAACTAACGAACACTTTCCTACAACCCTCAAGACCTCCCTACCATTAAGGCCATGGTTCCATGAGCCATCAGTGTGTGTATAGATCTAAACAACAATATGCAGCTCACCAACTTGGACATAATTAAATACATAAAAATGATAAAAAAAAAATTATAATAATCTGTCTTTATATCATGATTCATGCACCACCACAACAGTGTATGAGGCTGACAGAATCACAAGACGCTTAAAGTAACACTCCAGGGTTTGTTAAACCTGATCTCTATCCACTGCATCTCTAGTGCATAGGTGATTACCACAAAACAACTGCAGTCTTTCCTGTGCACTAAGAAAAAATAAGAAGACTCAAAATGTATTTATGAAAAAAAGGCTTGTTTTTGTAAATTCCTCAGTCAGGTATTTATATACACTGGACATTAAGCTATATGTAATTTGTCTTTTAGCAGATACTAGTATATGTGAGATCATTAAATCCTAAGAAAAGCCTAAGTGACCAGAACAACAGCCCCCGTGTTAGAATATGGATTAAAAACTAAGAAACCCTTTGATGTCTGTCTCATTAAAATATTAACATATTTTTTGTGTTATATAGTCAGATAACGTAAATGTTTAATGTAATTCAACAGCTGCCTGTAGGCTTGCATAATAAGATTAGTTTCATAGAAACAGGCTTTCCGATCTTTTCTTAGGACAGAGAAAAAGAAATTATTCCAAGTAGTAATCAGTTATACACTACAGACACAGTAGATAGAAATTAGTTTAAAAACAAAGGAGTGGTCCTTTAAGAAAGCAAAGCTTCAAACTGGACTTTTGGTAGAAATAAAATAATAATAAAAATAATCAGCAGTACAGACTAATCTCACACACAAGATTTAGTACTTCTCTTTACAGTTTAAGTTAGTCTTTGATAGTCTAACAGGCAATGTTTGGGTGGGGGGCCAGGATAGAAATAGGATAACTTGCTAACAGGTTTGATTCAAGAAAGTGTGCTGGACTCATGAACCAGTCCTGTATTAACTATAATTCCCTCTTCAGACCCAGACAGCTGATTGTCAAAACACTACTCTCATGGTGAGAGAATTACAGATTTCTGGCTGATTAATCTTCCACTGCCCCAAAGAACTGTTCGATGTGTCCTTATAAAGATTTGGTTTCCAAAATAAGCACATTTCAATTGATATGCAAGAATCCAACGTAACTATGGTAGAGTGATGGAGTTGAGGACCAACAAAAGACAACACTGACATAAATGTGTTAGTACATGTGAAAGAAACATAAAAATAACAGTAAGTACTCGTGTCCTGAAGTCGTGTTCTTCTAAGTCAGTGCTGACAGAAGTTCCACAAATATGTCTTTCAAATATGTCAACCTTACGGGTATAATTTAATCAAAGGTTCTATTTCATTAGCCTTGGCATAATCATAATTATAATATTAATAATATAAACCCCAAAGCAAAGTCAGAATGTTCAATGTAAAAATAAATACAGAGATTAACAGAGACCTTGAATGTGTGAAATGTTGCCAGTTAACTATGTGCACATCTGGAAGCCCCCAAGATGAATGGGGCATGTTAAACATACAGACACATGGTGTTTGAAGGTATGAGACTCAACTCTGGCCGAGCTCAGGCGAAGTACATTGTGCGCAGTGTGTCCTGGTGGATCTGCACAGCTTTAGCCAGGGCCTGCTGGTCTCGACCATTACTTTGGCCTGATGTGTGGCTGCCTTCAGCACTGCAAAGAGACATGACAAACACAAGCAAACATGAATATCCCAACACGCACTACATAGTCAAATGTATGTGGACACCTTGCTGATCACAGCCGTGCAGTAGCTCATTTCTGTCAGTATAACAACCATTATAAATAACCATTTTTAAAGTCAAGCACTGATATTGGGCCAGGAGGCCTGGGTGCAGTCAACATTACAGTTATTCTCAAAGGGGTTCAGTGGGGTTTGAGGTCAGAGCTCTGTGCACGTCACTAGAGTTCTTTCACATAAACCTCGGCAAAACACGACTTCATGAACCTCTCTTTGTGCTCAGTGATTTGGGTTCTTAGTTCCAGGGAAGGGAAAATTTAATGCTACAGCACAAAGACAATTCTATACAACCGAGTACTTTCAACAGTTTAGAGAACGCACACATACAGTATATCTGCGCGGATCAGGCGTACACAAAGTGTTGGCCATATAAGGTATAAGCAGTCAAAAGACTATTACACTCAGTACTGTAGCAATCAGTGACCTGACTTACACTCCACTGAGCTATGATGTTTATCTACAAACATGTATTAGTTAATCATTATTTCAAATCTGCAAATTTTACTGTTTTAAAGATTCGGTACAGAACTGTAACATCTAATCAGCTGCTTTTAATCAGACTTCGTAGTAATTATTATTAGAAATTATAATGTAAGCCCATATCTTTGGAAACTATATTGCCATGATGGCACAATATTATCATATTATTCAGCCATCAAAGAATGATAATGTTCATGATTGTAAGGTCTTAGTGTTGCGCACCTGTCATGTTCCTTGTCTACTAGGTGGTAGCGTGCGCGGAATGCCACAAGGTGGGCGTAGTAGGCAGGTGCAGGAATGGAGACAGAGCGGGTGCAGCGCACATAGGTGTGGCACAGCTGGTATGTGAGTATCTGCAGCTCATCTGAAGTGAAGTGATTGTCATCCCACAACACATGATAGTGAGATGGCCTGCTAGTACCCTGTGGAAGGCATCAGTTTGAAGGATTGATTCATGTAAACATCACAGCAATAATAATGGCTTCACACACAGCATGGTGGTCCAGAAACCTGACGCAAAAAAATTGCACATATCTTAATATTTTACTTGTGTAAAATTAAGCATGCAGGGCTCCATGTAACACTTTTATTAAAACAAACAGAATCAAATGCAGGAGCCCATTTAAACTGCAAAGCAAAACTAATGGACCTGTTTTGCAGTGAGGACTTTTCTTACTCTGCCTGCAACCTAGGCATTGTTTGCAAATGTTTGCATTTAAGTCACAAACTAATAGAAATGACCTGCAGATACAACTTCAAATATCCTGTGAGGTAAGTACCTGAATACCAGCGTGGCTGCAAAGGTAAAAGTCAAATTCTGATGGATGAGTGATTTTTGTGTCAACTGTGGTGCCAGCAGGGATGTTCCCACTCTTTCCAACCTTAAACATACAGAACCAATATGTTACCAAAAAGCAAATCTCAAGAAATATAATACATTAGGTAAACATTTCTGAAACAACCAACCCTCTCATTCCTGTCCGTACAGAAAAGCCTGGTATGGTGTCTCTTTTGGACAACTACAAAAGTGATGCCTGGCTGGTAGTCCTTCTCTAGCTTTATACAGGCCTCACGGATCGCCAGTAACTCATGCTGCAGAACCTTTAGAAATCCGAGAGTCAACAGACATCTTCAAAATGGAAAGGATTTGCAAGAAAATACCCCATATCGATCAATAGCTTACCTGATTGAATTGACCTTCTGAAATGCCATCTCTGTAGTAGATAATACGTGTGGGTTTGAAGCGGGTTGACTTGTAGAACTGTATCAGCAGTTCTCTCACCATTGCAGCCAAGTCCTGAATGATATCTTGGCGGTGCTGCTGAACCCGTACTGTGGCACAATATCGGCTTGGGTGGGCATCCATGCTGCCGACCACCTAAACCAGACAAGAACTTATTTAGGTAACTGTTGGTTAATTGTGAATCTTTGAATTTGTGTCTGAATTTGTATGCCCTACAAAATGGTGCTCACTGCCCAGAATGCAATGCGGCATAATGTAGTTACACATTCTGTATTGAAAAACAATCAATTTTGACAACACACAACCCCATGGTGGATTTTCTTCTGATAATGACAAACTAATCATGTTTTACTTCTTAGATCAAAATGAAAGAACATAATTATTCAGATGTATACACTAACAGCTTCTTTAATAAAAATCTATTTATTTTGCTGGTAGCAATAAAACATGCTACAAAACTAAGAAATGTCTGAGTAAATCTGACTTCTGGCAGAGCTACGTAGACTCACTAATCTTCAAATCATAATTCTCCCCCAGAATCTGACTTTGCAAAGTGAATTTTGACTTACTGCAGCAATGGAGGGTTTCTTCCCATCTCCTGCTGGAGGATGAGTCACATCTGCACCCAGGAAAATTACAGGCTGCTGGAAAACCAAAGGCCTGGAGAGCAAAGCATCAAAGGTTTATTTCAGACAAAAAGCTACAGCCACCAAAACACATCAAACTAATATTCTGCAGATGTAAGCTTCTTCCTTAAGATCTAAACTGTGCTCACCTTCCCTGTGGAAGCAGAATGTTGTTGACTCCACCCAGCTTAACGTTGATCTTCAGACAGAGATTAGACAGTGTTTGTGGAGTGGTTTTCTGGACATTCTTCACCTGGACACACTGAGTGGCCATTCCTAAAACTGTGTCTCCGACACGCTTCACCTCCGCTTTGTGAACGAAAAAAGCCTGGTTACAAAACATCAATCAAAATCTGCATCTGTTGCATAAAGAGTAAGTGTAAAGATTAACTTACCATAGACAGGGGTCTTCCCTGGAAGAATGACCACGACTAGCTGCAAGCCTTGGTAGGTGTACTTCAGGTGTTTGAACATGGGTTCCACACTGTCAGCTCCCTGAGCATACTTACAAAAACAGGGTTGGCCTTGAATGGGCATGCCTGCGTCACGAGAGATCTTGCGGAGCTGATCTGTAAATGCTCTAAAAACACAGAACCAAGAGCATTAAAGACATTTACAATAACATTCATTGGCTGAATAAATGCATTAGTCAAAGAACTGTAAGTGAAACGGGTTTTGCTTAAGGACCCAATAGCAGTACTGTAATATTGAACACACAATGTTCTAGTCACTAACACAGAATGTAAACCTCTGCCCCAAATTTCAGATTCAACACAGAAGAAATATCTTACTTTGAAATCATATAAGCAAAGAGGAACTTACTTTAATAAGAGCTCAGTGCATTGCCTTTGTGGAGCAAAGCAGGCAATGGCCCACACCTTGATCTCTATCCCAGTATGGAACTGCTTGTTTCTCATATCCCATACACCCTGAATTGGGGTAGCTATTGCCTTGTTCTGAAAAAAGACGTATACAATCAAGTCATATACTTTGTACACCACTTCTCACACACTATTAAACGATTATGTCCTTAGAAAAACGTAGTTTGTACCCGTCCTCCATATAGAATTGACGGTGCCTGGAGGACTCGGCCATTCACTTCAGTCATCTCATCTCTTACCATGACCCCAAACTCACGCACATAAGGGTCACTATTAAAGTTGGCACTTCTCATCTGTGGAGTCAAAAAGATTAGAATGAATTTATAGATCAAAGCAGGTCACTAGCTGTATTACGAACAGCAACTAATCAGCAGTGAGATTTACAGACCAATTTGCTGATTTCATCCTGGCGATCGGGCGCTGACCGGGCTGTGGCACGAATCATAGTGGAGGTCTGATTGTCCGTCAGTTTCTTGATACATCGCTGTCCAGCCACAATGTTGCAAACCTAAGAAAAACCAAGGTGAAGTCAGGTGTAAAGAATATAAAACTATGTATTAAAAGTGCTCCTTAAAAGTACAATATACTTTGACTAACCTCAAGAGGAAGGTAAGTGTGCTTTTGCTCTTGTCCAACTTGTAAACATGGTAGATGAGGATATCGAAGTATCAGTTTATATTTATCTTTGAAGTACTGTGCCACGGTGCATTCGATGGTTTGCCCATTCTCCTGCTGTAAGGGAAATCTGCAGCAGAGAAGAGGAAAAAAGTGTTTATGGTTTAAAGCCACAAGATACTAAATCTAAGGTCACAAAGCCTGATTTATACATCAGAGTCTTTGTGTCTACAAGAGGGAAAGGGAAAAAGTAGCCTGCTGAATGACTGAACAATCCCCGCACTGTGAAGGAGTATAAGGGATGCTGCATGCATTACCTGCTGCTACTTTAAATGTGATACACTAGAATACATACACATTAAATAAGAAACTTAGCAGTGGGTTTCTCTCTCAATAAACAAAATATTCACAAAACCCAAAAGATAAATTACAGGAGACAGAGCTCTTACGTCTGGTGGCTAGCTGGTCTCCTGGTTACATTACAAACTCTGTATTTCCTCTTCATCTGCCCACAATGTGTGATCTCTACCTTCAGACCTGCAGGAAGGCACAGAATACACAGAATTAGGATATGGTAATGGTGCTAAAGTGTTGCTCTAAAAGCCGAAACCACCAGCAGATTTATGAGATGCATTTACCCTTTATCTCCTTAGTGAACTTGACTCTCTGGGAATCCGTTAAGGGCTTCTGTTGTTCATCGATGCTTTTAAAATCCAAGACTTCACACATAAACTCAATCACTGGTTGGGCTTTGTAGAATGCTGTAGCTGATACTGATACAACAAATAAAAACGTCAAGCAAATTCAGACACGTGTCCACAGTTGTGAAAAGAAAACTCTACTACGATATGCTGACTGGCCGCACCATCAATGTTAAGCATCATTTTCCAAAGAGATGGACGAACAGACTGATGGAAGCCAAACCAGACTTCTCTTCCTCCACCAAGAGGATTGGAGCAGCCTTCAGAAGGTGTGAAGAAAGAGCGGCCAACGGGAGTGTACCTGGGACAAAGACATGGAGTGTTTAAGTTAATTCATTGCCATTAAGACTGAGCTTACAAGGACTTGGACAAACTGATGAGAAAAACATTTTGTGAACATGAGACAATAATCAAATTTCTTTTAGCAGTGTGGCTTAGGTGTGTATTGATACATTGTGGTGCAAAAATGTGATGCCGTGCATCATGGAGATGGACGATATTATGTGCATTCTGGTTATAATACCAAACATAGCCGAAGTGTTGAAATCACCTGTTTAGGAGTGGGAGCTTGGAAAACCCAATCACAACATTGCTGTTCTTATGGACAACACTCCAACACACGAAATATGGAGGTAGCAGTGAACGAGGCTGGACTAACACCACACAAAGTGTTTTGTCCACACTTTAAATCTTGCTTCCCAAACAGGACTAAGTGTAAAACACGTCACTTGGTTGTGAAACCGAGTATGACTGCTGTGTTGCGACTAAATGGGGATTATTACAGATCCACCCACATAAACTCATCAACTATTTTACAGGAACTAGGCACGATTGTAGTTCATTGACTTTTTAGCTCCTTCTTCAGGGTAGGTACTTTTCTCCACGCATAGTGGAGTGACGTCAGTGTGCAGTGACTGGTGCAGACGCATGGACCTGTCCCGCAGCCGCCATGTTTAAATATACCTGTGCTCCCGGTAACCGTGTAAACAAAAGCTCTCGCAAAATATGGAAATAAACACAACGGACAAATGGAGCGACAGTGAAGTCCAGGCTTTACCGAGTCTGTACGTGACGGAGGAGGGACACAGAGATTTTCAGTCGTCTAGGTGAAATGTAAAAATAAACACTAGCATTTAATCTCAACTTGCTCAGTTATGCATTAGCAAAGCAGTGTTGTGAAACAACTCAAAAACTTAAACAAGGTTATGATTTTTTATTCTTTTATATAATCTGTTGTAACTGGTAGCATGTAAATAAAGGTTTGTGAGGAGATATTGTTTGCTGTACTTCTTTTTGCATGTACTACCGATATCACAAAAAAACAAAGAACACACACATAGTAAATATTTATAAACCTTTTAATTTCTGTGTCAGAGGCGTATCGCAACACAATCTGAGATATTATCAATGTGTTTTGCAGGGTTTACAGTATTTAAAAGTGATGCTCCCCGTGAAAAGTTTACCGATGTGGTTTACAGGCTGATTTCACACCAAACACACAACAAATAACTCCGGTTTCAGTACTTCAAAATCGGTGCTGTTAAGGGACACAATGTGAATCAATCTGCCTTCGCATGTCTGCGTTATTATTTCTCAGCCACATGTTAATGCATCAGGCCGCATGCACTTTCTGAGAGCTGCACGGAGAGAAGAGAATTTATATCGATTTTTCCAATGCAGGCTTTAAACAGTGAGTCAAACCAAAATTCTCTTTGGATATTCGCAAACTTTCCACCAGTCAGCATGCACACAGCTCCGATCACACCATCATTAATCATTGCTATTGTGTTTGTCACGCTATTACGTTGAATCACCGACCGCCGTGCTGCTTGCGCCACTTTTTTGTTCCTAATTCCAGTGTGAATGCAGACCAGAAATGGCCCTGAAACGACTGTAGTTCTTAGGGGAGCTCCCCGAAGGAGGGGGGGGGGAAGATCCCCCAGATTAATCATTTGCGAAAGCAAATTGTTGAGTCGCAGAGTAACAAAATTATTAGATAACCTAACAGTGCCCTCTTGTGGTGATCGGTACAAACACACTGATGAGTGCAAGTTAGAGCTGCTCATTACAAATCTGCTCATAAACAGTCGAATTAAACAAGGCATGAAATGTAGCCCATAAAATACAGCTCAGGTATTAAGAATATAATTTTAGAAAAGCATGAGATACTGTAAGAACACTGATTTAATTACTCGGGGTGAATGGCTGGACTATTAACTGAAATGTGCTTTAAACATTTGATTTTACCCTTATGAGATAAAAATACAACTGACCTCATGGAGGGCAAATGTCGCATGACCACATCTAGAGCTTGAATAGTCTCAAAAGGGATGTTTGGCAGCCGTCCAGACAGTGCTTCATGAAGAGCTTGCAGACTAACACAAGAAACCCACTTTATGGCCACTTTAAAGCTCCTGTCTTTTCCTTCTCCAGGGATCGTCACTTCTAGCTCCACCTAGGACAAAAGTACACTCAATTGGCTTTACTCTGGTGGCTATAATAATTCTTACAAATGTACTTTTATTTCCAGTCACACTGATCAAACATGTCAGCTTGGAATCTATAGTACCTGTAGAAGCTCCACTCACCTTGTCTCTCCCTATGGGCAAGGGCATTGCTGTGTATAAATTCTTCCTCCCGTCATACACAGGCTTTCGGTCACCAAAGATCTGTGTTTTAAAGTGCTGGACCATGTGCTCAACAATTTCACTAGAAAAACAAAACTTGTGTTTGGATACAAAACTCACTGCTATTGTCTAACACTGAAATTGAATTCATGAGTTACCGGTTGACCCTGCGTGGGCACTTCTCAGGTTTGATGTCAATGTCGTAATGGTACACCTCCAGTTTTGGGATTTCCATCTCAAAGAAGTTGGCCTGCAGTTTGATCGTTCTACCCACGGTGCCAAAGTCTGGCCTCTGGGGTGGTTTGAACACATACTCTTGTGGTGGTGGTGGTGGAGGAGGAGACACAGGAGCTGACGGGGTGTAGAGACAAGATTCATGAGATGAAAATGTTTAAGAACCAGATTAATTGGCACACAGATGATGAACTCTTAATTATGCCATTGTTTGACCTTTGATCAGAAAAAAAACGAAAAAGAAAATATAACTCAAACATAAAATGCAAATGTTTTTCAGGAATTTTTTTCCATATATAGACAAAACTTATACATGTCAAGTACAAAATGGCGTTTTATGTAAGTGAATCTCATCCATCTCATACATGCTTACGCTAGTATACACACAAGACACCAAGCAGGGTTGTATGTGTATTAATTAAATGCAGCTATACACAAGTCTAAATAAGTATTGTTTGCTGTTGCTAATTAATGTTTGCTTTTACAGGAAAATAATCAATAACAATCATGGGTGGGATAGGGCTTGAAGTTGATTTTCTTTCTATAACAGCATGTCCCAGTGTTTTATTTCTGTTATACCAAACCAATTTGCTATTGCTGACAATTTTTCACATTTTGTTACAGAACAGCATGCCAATTTTTATCCATTTGTTGTTAGATTGAAAGAGAATAAATAAAACATTAACCACCCAAAATCATTCCTTCTAGGTAATACCGGGAAGAGAGAGAGAGAGAGAGAGAGAGAGCTTGAAGTCTTGTCGTTACTATTACCATGGCAAATGTACTGGATAACTGAACAGACCTGGGTCTGAACCATAAAACACAAAAATGTTTGGCGCTCGAAAAAAAAGTTGACCAAAAAAAAAAATTCTCATCCTAGTTTATCAATCCCATAAACGTGACATATTAGGAAGATAGTCTCATGTGCCGGCTGGATCTTAACCTGATCAGCACTGCAGACGTTCTCAACTCTTTATCTACACACCACAGAAACACACACATTTCTAGCAATCTGCCCCACCTATAACCACATCCAACATGCTCTCGCAATTACAAATTCAGAAGAACTTACACATCTCCACTTTGTGACAACATAAGAAGATTAAGGTTGAGGATGTAGTTATGGTTTGTACCATTGATTACATTAATATGAAATCAGATAACATCCAATGATACTGTCCTTACCTGCTCAGTCTATCTATCACTAAAACAGCTTGCAACAGCACAGAGCTCAGTCTCAGGCATAAGGCAACGTCTTAGGTTTAGAAATATGACTTCAAAATCAGATATCTGTACCGTATAGACATGAGGATCACCCACTGGTGGGTCAGATGTGGAGCCAACAAAGTATTTCATCAGCTCAAACCAATCACTCAAATATTTCTGTAGCAGAAGTGATCGGTGTAGGACGAAACCTGGCTGTATTTTGGCAATTCTGTTGTTTTTGGTCCTTCCTGTGACGTCTGCAGTTTATACAATCACATGCAAGTCTGTTAATTATTTACCTAATGGCAGTTAACAGGCATTTTCACAGAGTTTTATAGATTTTTTTTATAAGGGAAATGACAATATAGCTTTTAAAAAAAGCCCATGACAAAACAAAAGTCCACCAGATTGCAGAGACATGAACGTATACCCTGCTTCAATCTCAGATCAGACGTCTTGTCGATCAGCGTTCAGGATGCTAGTTAGAAACGCAAAGGTGCCACTAAGAAATAAAATATAACCATTTTATACTGTGTGATATCATGAGTCATGTTAGCTGCTTATCTGGACCTGTCTAAACAAGGGGGGACAAGGATATTCAAAAAAAGAAGCGAGGATACGTAAAAATATCCTTACTATCCTAAAAAAATTATCCATAAATATAGTTTTAGCTCCCTTATCTAAGCTTTCACACTGCGTCTGGATTGTAACAGATGTGAATCTTGGACTAACGCAGTCTCTTAGAAGACACTTAAAAGTAATAAGACCTCAACTAACACGACTGTGTGAGTCTTAGGCACCCTGTAGCTTTTAGATCATTCTGAATGTTAATTTTCCAACAAAAATGTTACACAAAAACTTTCTATGTCAATAACAAAAGCAACACATTACATAACAGAGTACATTTCAGACAAAAACACATAATGAAGGTTGCTGAAAGAAGCAAGTGTGACGGTCAAAGTCTCCAGAAGAGATGTGGCAGATTCTCCAAGACGCTCAGTAAAACATACAGGTTAATTTCCTTACAAGACTGCACACGTTGTACTTTGGGAACACTGTTTAATAAAAAGGCTCATCAGATATGGACTTCCTAGTTTAATACCGTTTACTGCACTTTATAGAGTTTTCTTTTATGTAGAAACATCATTATTTTTGAAGGCATGTTTGCTTGACAGCGAGTCTTTGCGTGCGAGTAAGACTTCTGCATCGTTCTGTACAGTAATCAGCTGTAAGGTTTACTGAGAATCTCCCACAGCTCTTCTGGAGACTTTGAGTGTCACATGTACTTCGCATGTTTTTTTTGCATGTAAAACGCAGCAGCCTTCTTTATGTTTTTTTGTCTGGAAAGTGCTCTGGTATGTGATGTGTTGCTTTTTTTTTTTTTTTTTTTACTGACATTTGTTTTACAGACATTTTTGTGTAACGTTTTTGCTGGAAAAGAAATATTTGGAAAGTCAGAACTTGAAAAATATAAATAAGCAAAGCTGTACCTAAAAACAACACCATGCCCAAGAGTTTTCCACAGCAGTGTGTATATAAAGCAGGTGTGTGTGAGACTCGTGTAATGAGGCTGAAGGAGTCTTTCAGCACCAGCAGTCTGCTTCAGCTCCCTCTCCTCCGTCCTGCACTGCCTCACACACACCCAGCACCAACACCAGCACCAACACCAGCACCAAACACCAGCACCAACAGTCTGCTTCAGCTCCCTCTCCTCCGTCCTGCACTGCCTCACACACACCCAGCACCAAACACCAGCACCAAACACCAACAGTCTGCTTCAGCTCCCTCTCCTCCATCCTACACTGCCTCACACACACCCAGCACCAAACACCAGCACCAAACACCAACAGTCTGCTTCAGCTTCCTCTCCTCCATCCTACACTGCCTCACACACACCCAGCACCAACACCAAACACCAACACCAAACACCAGCACCAAACACCAGCACCAACACCAACACCAAACCAGGAAAAGCTGTCACTTAAAACCACATTTACTGAAACCATTTAAACAACAAAACTGAAGATGATCCGTTTCAGACAGCTAATTATCTGGAGAAATAATCCGTAAACAATCTGTTGACTAATTAAAGTGAGGAACAGTTTAATGAAGGAGAAACACACAGCTAGCTTAACTTCTACTGCTACTATTAATATGATTAGCAGCAGGAGGTTACAACTAGTTAGATTTCATGTTGTTATTTGTAATTAAATTGTATTTTTTCTACACACGTGCTCCATACTGAATATAAAACAACTCGGCTAGCGAGCACCTCGGGTAAGTTTGCACGCTAGCTACTTAGCAGCGTCCTGACTTACACGACTCCTTTAGCTTGCTAACAATAACATAGCAAACCTGCGGGTCGGAAAAACCGCACAAGAACTCGCCGTTTGTTCCTTTAAGCCGCTTCTGCTTTCGGCTTCATCGAATGAACGCCTTTCCCGGACCGGCGTGTGGATAGTTAGTGAATACAGACTTAGCACTTAGCATAACACTTCCAAACTAGCTAGCGGTTAGCCAGCGAGCTCGCGCTGGAGCGGTTACTCACCACTCGCTGCTCCGCTCGAATACATTTCGGCTGTTTTGTTGCAGACCTCGCCGAGCGCGCGCGGATTAATTTCGCTTTTCAAACGTGGCGCGGCGCATCCGCGAGCAGGAAGGTGAACTGATCGGCTACGGAGCCCGCTTTCACCGAGAAAACACCGTTTCAGACAAGAGTGCAACTACGAGACCTCGAGAGAAATCCCCC
This sequence comes from Leptodoras oyakawai, assembly GCA_024363135.1. Taxonomy (NCBI): domain Eukaryota; kingdom Metazoa; phylum Chordata; class Actinopteri; order Siluriformes; family Doradidae; genus Leptodoras; species Leptodoras oyakawai. The sequence goes on from JANCOA010000033.1 coordinate 4,572,553, forward strand.
ACTCCCATCCCCCGTCACAACACAACCCGCTGTGTACTCGACAAATCTGCTACCAGCCATTTCCCACCCGTATTAAGACAAACCCCGCCTCACAGAAGACGGACGTTCAAAGATGTCGGCCATCCATATACGTCAACAACGGCGCCATCTTGGTAGGGGCAACTTTCCAGACGGAGTTAATTGACGTTGAGAAATTGCCATTAGCACCGTCGCCTCACAGCAAGAAGGTCCTGGGTTCGATCCCCGGGTGGGGCGGTCTGGGTCCTTTCTGTGTGGAG
>JANCOA010000033.1:4572930-4584717 GCA_024363135.1 Leptodoras oyakawai
GTGTTTATGTTGTTATATTTATATATATAGGCGTGCCTCTTTCCAATGTAAACCCACTGTAATATTTGTAATATTTAAGGTGCCACGTTGGGATTGCTATATATATATATATATAGCAGAGAGACACATTTTTTTTTACATAATTTATTTGTAAACACTATACAGTGTAAACTCCTATCAGCACTTTGAAAATGGTTGATTTTCCATTTTCAGGATTACAGAGCTGTGGCTGTTGTGTGTGCGCTTGGCCAATGGAGCTGGATCCTGGATCCTCCCTGCAGTGCGTAACAGCGCAGCTGAGGATTTAACCAAGTCTTTGCTCCGGGGTTTAGAGCAGTCTTCAGGAGAGCGCCGACGCCCGCACTTACGCACACACACACACACATACACACACTCAGTCACTCACTCACGCACACACGCATGCACACACACACGATGGCAGTGTAAACTTCAGCTCCGTAGAAAGTCAGGACACGACGCTATGACTGGAGTATTCGACAGAAGGATTCCTAGTTTCAAGCCTGCAGATTTCCAGAACGCCTTTCAGCTTTCCGCCATGCATCACCCGTCTCAGGAATCCCCCACTCTTCCCGAGTCTACAGCCACGGATTCAGGCTACTATAGCCCCGCCGGAGGGGTTCATCACGGCTACTGTTCACCCAACTCCAGCTCGTATGGGAAACCTCTGAATAGCTATCCGTACCAGTATCACGGAGCCAGTGGAACTGCTGCAGGAAACTATCCCGCGAAATCTTACGCTGATTACGGCTCGTACCCGAGTTCCGCGTACCATCACCAGTATGCCGGAACCTACAGCAGAGTGCAATCACAGCCGAGCCCGCAAGGTAACCCGGATTTTAATGCATTTTTCATATTTATCACTTATTTATCATTTACTTTTATTTATTTTAGACACTTTTTGTGCAAAAGTCTTGAAGAAATTGTCTGCAAAAACGGTGAAGCGTTTTCCCTGGGTTGTGAGAATGTCAGATTTTCAGTCTGCATGTGGAAAATGCGTTTATGTAATTATATATAAAAATATAGGAAAATGGGATAGTGCTTAGTGTTATTATACCAAGCGCTAAGTTTTTTTTTTAAGACAGAAAAAAGCGTTTTAATGTAAAGGGAAAACATCCAATGCATTATTACCATGCCGAAATGTTTTTTTTTTCTCGGTGCCGATTGCTTTTTATTCATGTCTATTTTCCTTTCTTTCGTATTTGTTGTAGAGAAAGAGACTGTCGAGCCAGAAATAAGAATGGTCAATGGAAAACCGAAGAAAGTCCGCAAACCGCGCACAATTTACTCCAGTTTCCAGCTGGCGGCTTTGCAGAGGCGCTTTCAGAACACTCAGTACCTCGCGCTGCCGGAGAGAGCCGAGCTCGCCGCGTCTCTGGGGCTCACACAGACACAGGTATGATCACCCCGTACTGCACTCACGACCTTTACTGAAATAAGAACATGTACTGAAATATAAAACAACCTTTGTAAATATTGGTAGCAGTAATAAAATAGTATTAGACCTATTAGACTGATGGCGATCTGCTTTCTTGTTTTCAATATTATTATTATTATTATTATTATTATTATTATTATTATTATTATTATTATTATTATTATTATTATTATTATTGAAATGTTTTACTGCCTGTTTTCACTTACTCTTTTTTTCCCCTTGTGTGTTTCCTTCCTCCGCAGGTGAAAATCTGGTTTCAAAACAAAAGGTCTAAACTGAAGAAGATCATGAAGAACGGAGATCTGCCTCCCCCAGAGCACAGCCCCAGCTCCAGCGACCCGATGGCGTGTAACTCCCCCCAGTCTCCGGCTGTGTGGGACTCACAGGCTCCTTCCAGACCCCACCACCAAGGCCAAAATATCAACACAGCCACCTCCTCGTTTTTGGAAAACACCGGCTCTTGGTTTTCCTCTGCAGGTCCGGTGAATTCCCATCTCCAGGCCCCCAATTCGTTACAGCACTCTCTGGCCCTCGGATCAGGAACGTTGTACTGAAATTTGTGTTAATACTCGGTTGTATCGGACTGGTGTTTAAACTTTTTTTTTTCTTTCTGAAGAATATGCAATGTACTGATTTAAAAAAAAAAAAACAACGTGTATAATGTGTAAATGTGTGCATGTAATTTATTTGCATTTGGAAGACTTATTAAATGTTTTTCATGGACTACAGACCCACACATTCTCAATGGTGCCTTAAATTGAAACCTCAACGCTTGTCATACCTGGACGTGCCATATAGCCAGAGCAACGTATAATAAATATAGGAATTATGTGTTTTTCCTTTAAAATTACTCTTTGAGTCTGTCATATTTTACACAACTGTTAAATAGGAAATTTGTGTTCAAACTGAACATTCTAGCCATAAATAGATCGCTCGCCCTAAATAGGCCTATCTGATGAAGCATTTCTTGAGGACACTTTTACATTTTCTGAATTTACTGTTGTATTCGGTAAATGGATATCCCAGACTACTAATGAGTCCAAGATTAAACTTAAATTACGAACGACAGCATCACATAAGTTATATTAATAATGCAGTAGACCGTTGCCAGATATAGGCCTATAAAGTCGAGATGTCCAAGGATGCAATTATTTACAATTTACATCATCATCATCATCATCATCATTATTATTATTATTATTATTATTATTATTATTATTATTTGCTAGTCTATTATTGTTGTTGTACAGTAAAATATACTTTGATCAAACTAATTATCAATCTATCTAATTACCTATAATAGATTATTTAGTAGGCCTAACAGATAGTTTTCCATTCTTTATGGTAAACATAGCCTTTAACTAGACTATTGAAGGCATTTAGGATAATAGACTGTGGATATCCTCAACACATAAATCTCGGAAATCTGAACGTTTAATCAACAACACATCACAACACACATCGTAACAAAAATAAATATCAGAAACATGTCAGTAGGATAGGTCTAAGTCTCGTATTCAGTTTCTACCTATGCCTGCATAAATATTATAGTGTACATTATCTTACATTATCGTACATGATGTTACACGTGTATGATCGTCACATCACCTTCAGATCTCTCTCTCTCTCTCTCTCTCTCTCTCTCTCTCTTTTCTTACACACACACACACACACACACACACACACACACAGAGGCACGCACGCACGCAAACACTTAAAACAATAACATTATTATTTCGACTAAATATAGGCTGCAAAACTGAGAAAATTATAGATATCATGCAAGCTGAAAAATTCCTGATGTGCAAGATTTACAAAAAGTAAAACTGGTATTAAGAGTATTATATTTATCTTGATTATTCTCTAAAACATTCAAACACGCACGCACACACACGCGCACGCACGCACAGACACACACACACACACACGCACACACACACACACACACACACACACTTACTTCCTATGCCATTATATCGAGAGCCTTGTTAAATTCCAACTGACCATTTTCCACTCAGCGAATCCCTCTGCAAATGGTGTATGAATAATGACAGTTAGCTTCAACTGTATAACGCTCAACAATAATTATACTTCCACCAGGATTAGGGGTCCATTATCATAATCTGGACATTTACAATTATCTATAATTTGCAAAGATGCACATGGTTCTTGATTGCAGAAGGCTTTTTTTCTGGCTCGCCACCGCTAAACAGTGACAGTAATAACGGTTAATTTTGCAGCCAATATATAAGAGGTGTAGAGCTGTGCAAAACACTTTCACACCTGAATTTGCTTACTCAACCACGAGCAGTGCATGGGACTATCCGTATTCCCTGCGGGATCTGAGCCGAAACCAGTGCCTGTGTCCGGCTATGGAGGTAAGCAATGTCTTAATGTCTTGTGGAGTAGAGCAGAGAACTGGTCTGAGGCGTGCTGATACTTGCTCACAGTGCTGAGGGAAACAGGAAACAGGCTATCTTTCAAATGCAAAAGCGTCGTGTCAAGCTAACTAGTACGACTCTCTCTCTCTCTCTCTCTCTCTCTGTCTCTCTGTCTGACTCTCTCTCTCTCTCTCTCTCTCTCTCTCTCTCTCTCTCTCTCTCTCTTTCTCCTTGTCATTTTTTGCCTTACACTCTCTATTTCACTATTAATTGTCCCAGTGTATGTGTCTCTATATATTTACATATTCATCGGTAATTATTTCATAAGCTTTTGTATTATTAAAAAAAAATATTTGTATCTATATGCGTATAGTTGCGTAAACCCCAGGGTGGAGACATAAGGCCTACAATACTACAGCATCTCTTTCCATAAATGCAAAATATCTAAATGAACCATACCAAATCCACTCCGATCAGAAAAGTGTTTAAAAAAATCAAGCTCCATTTGTGCGCCTGCATGGGGCATCCACAGGTTTGACAGCTGCAGGGGCTTCTCCTCTCCCCCATTCAACACTGTAATTTTAGATAATATCCCGAGCGTTCACCCTTGTCAGCAATTTGTACATGAATAACCGAATAATTTCGTCTTTTTGTTTCGTCTTTGCTACCTCAAATCCAAATAAAGATGCCTTTCAGTATTAAAAGTGGTAGAAAATTACAGGTAATTATCTTTGACGGTAAAAACGCTGTAATCAGCGGGCTACATCAAAAATTACCCTAATTATGTCTGCATTTATGAGAATAGGAAAAAAACCTTCACTTGGATAAAACCCATAAATTGTCCCAAATATCTCCTTCATATTGAACGAGACTGCAGCTGGGTGCTTTGTTCGGGATCGATCCTGTGGCGAATGGCATTCAGCATTTCGCACATCAAGACAGGGAGAGAGGGGGAAAAACATTTTGTCAATACTGTAATGATTGAGACAGAGTAGATGGACAAGATGCGGTTCTATATTATAGGAAAAACTCGATGAGAGACGACCATCTATGGTAAGCCATTTTGTTACTTCTTTAGATTATACCTCCAGTATGTTCAGTATAACCCTATAACACGGAGCGTAAGTGTTACTTTGAATCAATCTACGCAAAGGAGAGAAATAGTTACATTTATATATCTAAAGAATAATATTCAATAAACGCTAACGACTTAATGAACAATGTAATGACTAAATAATGAAATAACAAATTTGAATAAAAAGCTTAAATCACCCAATCAAATGTCAGTAATGGTATATGCAACAAAAAAAATCAAGGGCATGACGCATTGTTTGAAGCCATATTTTTTTACTTGATTTATGACAAAACATAAAAAGTATTTTACAACTAAAATTAGACAACATATTTACAAACAATTTGCTTTCTTCTGCTTGATGAAAAACATGTAATCATAACGCAAAGACCGCAATTGTGGTTTTTTTTTGTTTTCAAATGTGACACATGGGTTATCTGAAAAGGCGTCAGTCTTTCTTTCCGCTTCCGCTTTTGTCCCATGCTGGTGATGGAGCTATTTGTTTGGTTTTACAAGTCAACAGATATAACAGGGGATTTGTTAAAGCAATCCGATTTGAGTCGCAGCAGTTTAGATCCACTGTCCGCCAAGCAAGAGATCGTTGTTTATCCTTCAAATGAAACTTCCCACAGAAAAAAATGTCCTCAGTTTGTATTTTACAGATGGCAATGTGGGTCACTGTTATTATCACTGCGCGGGGAGACATTAAACGAGGGTCAGTGACGAGGCCTCGGGCCTACACCGCCAGTGATTCGCAGCCTATCTCTGCATAGAGTCCTGATGAGGTGAGGAGTACCAGTGTGAGTAGCCGGGCATATAGCTGTTGGCAGACATGTTCACTCCCTTGGAAGACGCAGACACGTCCCATATGGGAGGGATGGCCGGAGAGCGCGGGGACAGAGCGATGGAGCCCGGCAGCGGGTCACTTTCGTGGGGATTACTGCCTTGCTTCAGCAGCTTCTTAAATTTCGACCTTTTGTTCTGGAACCAGATTTTTACCTGAAAAACACAGCCAATAAAAATAGATGTTAGTTCCTTGTACACTCTTATAATTTGACTAAAACCACTGATAGCAGACCGCATAACATCCTGCAATACAAAGAGCTGGATGCTGCAATGCTTTACTGCCCAGGACATAGATTCATAACTACATCCCCCGTTTGTTCAAAAGCTCACCTGTGTCTGTGTGAGTCCGAGGGAAGCAGCCAGCTCCGCGCGCTCCGGCAGGGCGAGATACTGGGTTTGCTGGAATCTGTGGTTTAATGCCTGAAGCTGCAAACTGGAATAAATCGTCCTCGGCTTTCGAATCTTCTTGCCTTTCCCGTTGAAACGTATTTCTCCGTTTTCAATCACTGTTGTTTTCTGCTGTTCTGGAAAGGGTAACATTGCGTTGGTAGGAGAATATTTTAAGATTTTATTCCTATTCATTAAGGCTAAGCACATATTTTCGGCATGATAAATATAGACAATATAAGTATGATAGTATGCCAATAAAATCAAATATTTTTTTTAAATATTTCAAGCTACACGCATTGGTTTAGGTTAATTGGATGTCATGCAGTTAGCTATGGATGGGGTTAAAATCGCTAATGTGTAGCTTAATAACAAATCTGTTTCCGGAGCTCACAATTATTATTAAAAGGAGAAACGGAACCAAGGAAAAGCCCATGATTGTGCCGCAAAACCAGACAAAGGACAATAGACGCATTCGGCAGTGCAATATGCCTTTAATACGCGTGCACAAACGTATCTGCTTCATTTTATGTGCGCTATACTTCGACTATGTACACACGGACTTGATTTGTGTTGCAATAAACAAGGCTGAGTGTTGACACAAGAATAACTTTGGCCTAATAAACACTGAAAACAAATAAGCGACTGCAGGAATGTAAAAGCGCGCTTACCTGTGTCTAACCTCGTCTGTGTGCCGGCGGCGTTATTATGGTAGGACGGCAGGTATGGACTGTGGTGCGGATGGCTCATGTACGAGTATGGTAGCGACCTGTTATACGAGTTTGAGCCCGAATACGGAGAGTTGTCGTGCTGGTGAGCGTGGGAGCCGGAATGGAGGCAGTGGATCGGGTAGTGGCTGGCGGCCATCGACGGAGAGCTCTGCTGCGAGTGCGACTGCTGACCAAACTCCATGAAAGCCGATTTTGACGAGTCCTGAGCCTCCAGACCGTCAGCCATCGTAGTCATGGTCATCATCAAATTTTCTGCCTTGAGAGTACTTACTCCCCTCCTCCCGTCTCTCAAGTCCAAATGGGTCCTGTTGTGGTGTTCTTTCCCCCTTGTTTAGGGAATGCAGCCTTATTACTCCGAAATGTCTTTTTTTTTCTCCCTTCCGTTTTTCTCACGCGGTGTGGCGAAAGGTGGGCTTGAGTAAAGGCAGGAGATTATAAGGTGGATTCTGTTAAATTTGAGTCCTTGCTTCTAGACTTGATGCAGACACTACAAGTAAAATGGTTTGTCTCCAAAGGGCAGCGCCTTCCTATTGGTCACTCAACCTCACGTCATCAGTTCTCTGCTTAGCTGAGACTTTACAGCGAGTTAACCTATCTTAACTGCTCTATGAGGAGGATAATAACGGTGGGGTATCCCTCGGATGTTCACAAAACAATTACTAGTAAATATGATTTTAAAGACAAGAAGGGCTTGAAAGGTGCGACAGCCACGATAATAGGTTATACCATCATCTGATCTGATTAAGTTGCGTTAATGACCCAGCGAGCTGATGATAAGGGTAGGCTATATTACAACCGTGTTAAAGTCGGCACTATAATTTTACGAATAGTGCAATCGTTTAGAGTCTTGTGAATCATGATCAATTATTAGGAGAGTAATCTGAACACTTCCGTAACGTATTCGTATAAACTTGTTAACTGCGTAATTACGCGATGCGTGCTAACGCTATCGTAATTACGCACAAGTCACAGTCCAAGGTTCTGTCATTGGATGTCCCGGCTAACTGACAGCATTTCCCTGCTGCAATCAGGAGCTCGTTACAGTTGAAAATGTATGTAAATTGCACATGCAGTTAGTGGTTTGGCAAATCGCGTTCACATTATAAACCATGCTGTAAATACACACTACAACGTTCACTAAATTCACATTTCACATCGTTTGATTTTTATGGTCAACATGTTACATCATAATATGGCGTTCATTTACTCTAAATGGTGATAAAAAAGTAATTATAGTCGCAATCAGTTATATCCAAATCCCATTTGATTTCCCGCTACACTGTATTTAAATTGCTCCAATAAAACCATGAACAATTCATCTGTAATGATTATGGACGAAGTTTATTTTTGGAGGTGGAATAAAAGTAGATATAGCATAAATTATCCGCTAATTATACGCCTGTGTCGCTTCAATTATCCTCTTATCAAAAATGGTTGTCTAAATGCAGCGTTTAGTTTCAATTTTCTCCCTTTCTGTAACAAGAACTTGGTACCTTGCTATTATTGCCAGGGTTGTTATTTACTTTGCGGGATTTAAAAGTGCACAGCGGCCCGGATAACCACTCTCCACGAACGGACGAGCGGAGACACAGGGCCATCTGATCGTTCAAAAGCTCGCGATGCTGGATTTTTCACTGATTTCTGCTTGCAACAAAAAATAGCTGGATTTAGTGTAAGACATTATGACAGGTAAGGGACAAGAGCTTGATATGATCTATAGCAGGTTAATTATGGACCTCCAAATTGGTGGTCGAATTTTTTTTATGATTTTTATGATTTTCTGCCTTAATCAGCTGTCATTTTAATATAATTGTGCATTAGGTTCTCCTTAGAACCAGTTTTCGATTTTTTTCAAAGACGCGAGGGAAACCAGACCCAAACAGGCCTATTCTCTAATCACCTCTGAATGGTACAAACTAAACTTTCAATTCTGCTTTGTTGCCTGCATGTTAGGCGTGTAATAGGCTGAGACGTAGTGGTTCATTATTGTTTTTGTCTCTTGTGTGTGTGTGACAAATGACAAACTCTTGCGATAAAACACGCTTTAATCTTAAACCTTTTAGCACAGCTCATTTATTGTACATCTCATATAATCATATATATATATATATATATGCATGCAATCACGCCAATTAAAAACGCACGTTTTTTAAATAGACACATAGACAACAGCTATAAGACCTTATAGGAAATCTCAGTTTCCAGCTACAGAAGAAAGATAGGTAGGCTATAAAATATTTATAGTATTCTTTAAAAAATGGGTAGGCCTGAAGTAAATACAAACATTAGGTCATTAAATTATTTTTCATATTATAATTATTGTATATGTACTCTCCCGTATGCAACTGTGGCGAAATAGCATTTTAATTCCAGCAGCCAAGAAACGAAATCACTCACTAAATTCACTCAGCGGCAATAAAGTGTTTATTCGATATATTTTTTGATAATAAAGTTTAAAAAATTAAGTTAAAAACATTTCAACTCACTGGATTATAATAGTAACAGAACTTTATTTATTTATATTTATTTTTCTTAGAGAGAATACCAGCAATAAAAATCTATGTAACAACAACATCAACATCAACAACAAAAATAATAATAATAATAATAATAATAATAATAATAATAATAATAATAATAATAATAATAATTGTTGTTGTTGTTGTTGTTGCTGTTGCTGTTGTACAAATATTCATCATTTTGGTATAAGCTTATTAAGTATTGGCAGACTTCTGTGCATTAGGCCTGCTGTGTAAATGTTGTGTACTTGCATTCTTCATATAATCGAGTGTTAAAACTGCTCATTTGAAACATTCATTCTCTAATTTGGGATTTTTCAGTAGCTAGTAATCCAATGGGTGGGTATATTCGGGTTGTGTAGAGCATTTTTAGGGCACGTTTTGGGGTCGAAACAATCAGAAGCGGTTAATGCCCATCTCCTGTGCGGAGTGCAGCCCCTGTGACTGTAAAGCCATCATGCATGAATTCACATCGCCGCAGGGGAAAGAAACTGGCGCGGGAAAGCTGGCGCGGGAAAGTCTTTGCATAGGGATTTAAATGACTGAAGTCAAGATTTAGAGTTAACAGCTCTAAATAGCTAATAGCATAACAGACGTTATAACTGCGGTCATCAGAGTGGATTTCTGTAGAAAACCCGAACTCGAGAAGATGCGTTGTGAAGGGCAGATGATGTGGATGACAATTCACACACACGGCAGAAAAACAAAATCTTTCTAGGCTTTAAACAACCCCTGCTTAAAGTCGTGATATATTAGACAAACAATTGCATAGCTATTTAAAATGACTTTTAGCGACACATGCTGTATTTTCTTTCTCTTCTGACAGCCTGCTCCTGATGGACAGAGTGGCCAGTTTACAGGAAAACACTTCAACTGAAAGCAAATCTGTGCAAATCATTTCTTAACCAATCATATATTAGTGTATACTAGTTTGTTGCGTGTAGGCCTAGATTTCATCATTTCCTAAAATTTCACAAACCTTATCTATGAACCGTTTTCCTTAAAGAACAAGGAATCATTTCCTATTGGTACAAAAAAAAGAATAATCTACACTACGTTCATTAATGAACAAAACTGCATACGACAAAAAGCATACCTCGGCATTAATATTCGGTTCATCTAAATTAAGCTAAAATCTCTTTTATCTTTTGAGAATGTTGAACAAATGAGAACAGTGGGATTTTTTTCGTGGCTCTTTCCCGACTTAATAGAAGACATTATTAGCTCTGACAGCACACAGCTCAGGTCTGGAGGAGAGGATTTTGTAGAGAGATGACAGACAGGAAGGCTAGCAATCATAGGCTCTTTTTTACCCGAATGTACTGTTCGATGCCGTTTATCCTTGATGATAGAAAATTGCTCTGTTGCCAGGACGCGGCTGCTAAAATAGAGGGCAAGAGCAACATTTCCATTTTCCAGTTTGAAAGCCATTGAAATGAATTAGTAAAATGGAAAAAAAATCCCGTGGTAAACAAAGGCGACAAACAAAGATAGCCTTTTTCTTGAGCCGAGTCCCCTTTCAATTTATGATTTTTCGTTCGTGCTTATATTTCCAAGGCTTTGAATTCATCACTTGTAAATGGATCATCCTCCTGATGTGCATCCATGGTGATTATTAATTTTGCAATATGACCAGAAATGACAGTACAGAATTCAATTAAGGTGCTTTTTGCTACCCAATTAGACTGCTCGTACATAATTCATAGTGAATCGAGTCTAACATAGATGATATAAATTGCAAAGCCCTTATAATGATACACCGTGGAGATAACTGTGTATAAGTGCCTACAATGTACATATATGCATCATTGATCTGAAAACATGAATAAAATAATTTGACCTATATAACTATCTTAAGAACCACTATGTTCCCAGGTAAACGATACATACACTACTAAAGAAACATGACATTTCTATATACCTGGCAACAAAGCAATGTCCTAACATATATCCTTATATAGCTATATTAAATAGCGTGCCTCTAGAGAGCCGTTGACAATTCTGGGTAACGTATAATGTCCCTAAAAGGAGTTAGTCAGGCTAGTGTGTGTTTTGACAGCTTGAGAACACACCCGAGTGAATAGTGGGTTTGCATGTCATCACAGACACATGCTTTATTGTTGTTTGGGCGCGCAGTGGCCGAGCACAAAGTGTGTTTTAGTAAACACGCGCGTTGAAGTTGCAGCAGTCCCATGCATAACTATAAATTTTTTGTGATAATGTAAAAAAAATACTTTAATACTATAATGTATCTTCTGACAAACAATGAACCAAGCAATAATAATAATGAATAATAATGTCGTTTATATAACCTAACAACAACACAACAACAATAATAGTAGTAGTTGGAGGATATACACACACATACACACACACACACACACACGTATATATA
>JANCOA010000033.1:4626937-4637449 GCA_024363135.1 Leptodoras oyakawai
CTGTCTAGGGTTGTTCCTGCCTTGCGCCCTATGCTGCCGGCTAGGCACCGGCTCTCCCGTGTCCCTGAAAAGGAATAGGCTGTCAAGAAAATGAATGAATGAATGAAAAACAACAAGCTTTAAATAGTCCTTATATAAGGGCAGTTTTCATATCTATGATAAAACATGATTAGACATATTGCTAGAGCAACATAAAGTATGAATTAAATGCACTATTAGACTTATTCTTTTAAATGTATTATTATGATCACTGCAGCTAGAGCTGTCAGTTTTTTCCATCAATATTTGGTCGATGATGTCATATACTTATGTCATACTGTATTTATGTCTATACTGTCATATATTGAAAGTATGGTCATAGCCCCATGTCTGATACAGAATATAAACCTTGTGTGTCTCTGTGTGCAGTGCCCTTTATGCTAGCACCCCCTGAATTGGGGGAGGTTCAAAGCACTTTTTGGCCAATAGCTCAAAAACTGTTGTGCTACAATTTCTTAAGTTAAAAGAAAGTTAAAAGTTTACCTCTAGGAAGCATGTTACCCTAGCTACTTATGATTCATTTATGAAGGAGTGCCACCTAGTGAATAATGTTCAAACAAAAATATAGGAATTTTGGTAGCCATTATCTTGTGATGTAAAGTTTCCTATTTCATGAAATTTCATACCCCACAACACTACCACATTCTTTACACCAAAATTTTGTGAAATTGCATCCATAGCTGAAACTCCAACTGACACATTTCAATATCTCAAGAACTAGTTATGCAACAACTTTTAAATTTGGTATACATATTTCACTTCCGTCTTGCTCTTTCTCTCATAGTTGTGAAAAAATTATGCTGTATGTCTAGCTATATTACAGCCATCACAGCATTCTGGCCATTGCTGATAATCGCCTAAGATTGCCTAATTTATATTCTTGCACCATGCCTATATAAAGAAATACTCTAATACTCTTATACTGCCACCAAGAAACAATAAGTCTTCACCAGGATGAAATCAATAAATCAGTTTATTTATTAATCCAACTGAAACTTTAAACCTTAAAATGATCAAAACTGCATTTTAGCCATCATTTAATTCTGTTTACAAGTTTACAGTAAACATTAAATCTGTTGCTCCATTATCCATTACCCTGCGATGGAGTGGCAACCTACATACATATATAATTACATATATACAGTGTTTGTAGAATAAAAAAATCAATACACACATTTAGATTATTTATTCAGTTGCTGTTGAAAGTACCAAAATGTCTTTTAACTTGTCATGGCCTATTCCTGTTACTGATCATGATTGACTACAGCTGGTAGTTTCTCTGTGCCCACATAAAAGGGATTTGTTTGACAGAACTCATTGGATTGACCAACAGACAGTACAATGGGAAAGTCTAAGGAGCTCATTGCAGAGCTGAGAAAAATGATTGTAGACTTCTCTTGTAGCCTTTTCCAAACACCTGCAGATTTCAAGATCGTCAGTTCAAACACCTGTGTAACTACAAGTGATTGGGAGGTGTAGCAACTTTGCCACGGACTGAATGAAGACCCAAACTGTCACCCTCTGGTGTGAGAAAATTGGTTTGGATGGTCAGGAACAACCCAAGAACCAGCAAGTCACAGAACTATGATGAAATAGTAGCTGCTGGAATACCAGTGTCACTGTCAACACTGCCTACAGTCAAGCAAATTTTACATCACCATAGATTGAGAGGCTGCCGTCCAAGAAAGAAACCTTTGCTCCAAAATTGACACCTTCAAGCTCGACTACAATTTACAGCTGACCACATGGCCTTCTGGAGGAAGAACTAAGTTTGAGTTCTTTGGCCACAATGACCAGAGGTATGTTTGGAGGAGTAAAGCTGAGGTATTCAACCCTAAGTACACTGTACCAACTGGTAAGCATGTTGGCGGTAGCATCATGCTTTTGGTGCCAGTGCAACTGGTACCTTGCACAAAGTGTATGGAGTAATGAAGACACAAGACTACCTCAGAATTCTTCAGCATAACCACAAACGATCAGTAGATGGTTAAAACTTGGACACAGATGGGTGTTCCCACAGGACAACGAGCCCAAACACACATCACAGCTGCTTGTGGAATGGATAAAGCTTTTTTGGAAGATAAAAATCTTTTGGAATGGACTTCCCAATGTCCTGACCTCAACCCTATTGGAAATAAGTGGACTGTGTTTAAATGTCAGGTCTGTGCCAGGACACCAACAAATTTCACTGAGTGAACAAATATCCACCCAGAATTCTGACAGAAACTTGTTGATGGCGACTAATTTAACCAAATATTACATGTGCTGTACATATACACTGCCTGGCCAAAAAAAGGTTACCACCTGGATTTAACTAAGCAAATAGCCTCCCATTGGATAATTACTGCATGGGTGATTATGTTTCAGCTGGCAACAAGTTATTTAACCCTAATTGATGCAGTGAGTAGCTTCTCATTTGTTAAACAACCAAGTCCAACGACACATCCTGTGGTTGTGGAAAAGATGTTAATCTGTTTCAGAAGGATCAAATTATTGGCATGCGTCAAGCAGGAGATTGCTGAACTACTAAAATCAGGTTAAGAACTGTCCAATGCATTATTAAAAATTGGAAGGACAATGGGGAAACATCATCTTCGAGGAAGGAATGTGGTCAGAAAAAAAATCTTGAATGATCGTGATCGGTGATCTCTGAAACGTTTTTGTGAAATCAAATTGTAGAAAAACAGCAGTAGAACTCAGGGATATGCTTAACAGTGAAAGTAAGAGGATTTCCGCATGCACAATGCAAAGGGAACTGAAGGGATTAGCCCTAAACAGCTGTGTAGCCTTAAGAAAACCACTTATTAGTGAGTCTAACCGATAAAAACAGCTTCAATTTGCTAGGGAGCATAAAAATTGGACTCTGGCGCAATGGAAGAAGGTCATGTGGTCTGAGGAGTCCAGTGTTACGCTGTTCCAGAGTGATGGGTGCATCAGGGTTAGAAGAGAGGTGCTGAAGTGATGCACGCACCATGCCTAGTGCCTACCATACAAACCTGTGGGGACAGTGCTATGATCTAGGGTTGCTGCAGTTGGTCAGGTCTTGGTTCAGCAATGTTATGCGGCCAAAGAATGAGGTCAGCTGACTACCTGAATATACTGAACTACCAGGTTATTCCATCAATGGATTTTTCTTCCCTGATGGCACAGGCATGTTCCAAGATGACAATACCAGGATTCATCGAGCTCTAATTGTGAAAGAGTGGTTCAGGGAGCATGAGACATGATTTTCACACATGGATTGGCCATCACAGTGTCCAGACCTGAACTCCATTGAGAATCTTTGGGATGTACTGGAGAAGACATTGCGCAGTGGTCCAAATCTCCCATCATCAAGTAAAGGTCTTGGGAAAAAAATAATGCAACTCTGAACAGAAATAAATGTTTTGACGTTGCAGACACTGTGCCACAGCGAATCCGTGCCATAATCAAAGCTAAAGGAGGTCCGATGAAATATTAGAGTGTGTGACCTTTTTTTGTCCAGGCAGTGTATTTTAACCGTATATGTATACTTTTGACCCTGTACTGATTTCAGAACCTCCCCCCCCAGAAACTAACTAGTTTCACAGACATCTACATCAACAACAACATCATCAACAGCAACAACAATAACAACAATAATAATATTCATATGTGACCATTATTTTAAAGAAAAAGACACAAAGAATTTGCAAAACTATAAAGTTAAGTCATGTCAATCCTTTTCATCAGCAGACCACTTGCAAACCAGTGATTAACTTGTCAACATGTCAAACAGACACAACCTTTCTGAGCCACATCCCTGTGTGTCTGTTACTTTAACTAGAGGATATTTAACCCCAGAGACCTTAGCAGTCCAAATTTACTGACTATGAATAGACTGGCTAAAAGCAACAAAGTGCTCCAATCACTTGTTTTCAAGTGGTTCTATTTTTAAAGCACTGAATTTAAGCAACTAAAAATAGAGACATGTCCTCTTTTAAAGATGCCTATGTTCCATGGGGAGGAAGGGTTCACCCCTAGGCAAAGCCGTAGCAGAGGTCACGAGGTCTATCAACATTACCCTGACACTCAGAAGAGCTGGACCTGATATTTGACAGCCAAATTCAAACTGTCAGTTTTTCCTCTATTACTCTGATTACTAAGCCAGATCGCCTTTTTGTTCTTAGTAAACAAATAGGCTTTTCTTTGTGCTTACTGAATATTCATTCTTGAAAACGACAAACATATGTAGTTCTGTGGCATTTCCATGTGAATAACACATTAAATGCCACAAACAATAACCGGTGCCCAAGGCAACATTTGAAAATGTCATATTGTTGTTGGAGTTTTCAAATCAAAATACAAATTATAAAATGTCTTTAAAACAGGTTTACAGGATTCATTAGTTCATAAACATTATTTCAAGGCATATTAGACAATAATGGATCAAGTGGGTGCCATCAATATTTTGGAACCAAGAAAACATTTTTTTTTTATTCAGAAGAAGCCTGCTGTGAAAAACACTGTGCTTCATGCTGCTGCTCTAGAAGCCCAAGAAGCCAGCAGTGAAAAGGCATGAATTATTTTGAGCGCAAAACACATTTTCTTTGAAGATGATCTACCATTAGAGACCTTTTTGCTCCTGTCAAAATTGGTCGTATACTGTGGAGAATGTTAACCTTTGCTTTTGCCGTCATAGAATTCCTTTTTCCACCACAATGCAAACGGCAGAGAGGGAAGTATGAAATGAGGTGGAGGAATCTTTTAGAACTAAGGAATAAAAAAGCCAAAAAAGCGACTATGATATTCAGGCATTAAACAAAATTCTTTGAGTTACTGCAAATTTCCAAATGGCATAATATACATCGTGTAAACCAAAGTAAAAACATATATTTTTCTGGAGTTAGTAGGGAATAGATTATATTTTAACACAAACTAATGTGCTAAAACCTTCAGAATATAGCTTGTTGAAAATCCCAGCTTAATCAGTCAGCATTTAAAACCCATGTTATGGAATCAGCGCACTTAAAGAACGTTCACCCAGCTGTTTTTCTTCTTTTTCCCATTCTTTACTTTATAGCAAATAAATAAATAACACATATGGCACAAATTCTTTTTGTTTAATAGCTGGCTTTATATTATGGGATTGTGAAACATAATACATTTAATTATTTAATGAACTGCATATTTTTTTCCAGAACAAAAATGATGAAATTGATAAAATTGTTAAATTACTCAATGTATAGAAAACATAAAATTATGGAATAAAAAAAAATCACAGTTAGTACTCCTCCTTTTGATTTTATGACAGCTTGAATTCTTTGATGCATGGACCTCATTAATAAAAGCAACATTCTACATCAAGTTCTAAAATAGCGGTTGATGTATCAGCTTTGTAGGATAGAGCCGTGATCGATGTTTTACATTTCCACCATACATTTTCAATTGAATTGAGATCTGGATAGTTTGCTGTCAATGTCATTGATTCGATATGTCTTTCCTAAAGTATCCTAAAATTACTTTCATCATCACCAAACCTATGTTGACGGAATAAGAAAAGTGTCCATAATTTACAGTGTCCACCTGTGCATTGACTGTTGAGGTAATGATTGCAGTCTTCCCTGCTCCTTTACCTGACATGAAACCTCATATTCACAAGTGTGGAAACTTGATTGTTTTCTTCATGTATTCATCTTTATATATTTCATTACAATGGCACCAGACAAAGGCTCCAACATGGAGATGTCCTTGGTCAAGATTGCTTCTCTTTAACCCACTGTTACTGCTGGTTTTCTATATGTAAATCCCATTTCATTCAACCAACTTCATACAATTCTATCAAACACATTGACTCCTGTTTCCACCTTTTTGTTTTTCATTCTTTTTTTGGTGCATTTTTCATTTTCAGGGCATTTTGCTTTGAGTTTTCTATCCTGATGCTTTGATGTCTTCCTTGGTCTACCCATATGTTTTCCTTTTATAACCTTCCCATTTTGTTTACACTGACTGGGAACAACCAACATCTTTTGCCACATTCTGTGTTGGATTTTTGTAATCCTTTCCATTGTTTCAGCTTTGCTTTCCTTTTCCAAAATAGAAATGCAAATGACAAGGCTAGTCTATAGTTTATTCCTTTAACTGGGGCAGCACAGTGGTTAAGACAGTGGTCTACTGATCCGAAAGTCATGAGTTCAAATCCACCAAGCTGTCACTGTTGGGCCCCTGAGCAAGGCCCTTAACCCTCAACAGCTCAGCTGTATAAATGAGATAGATGTAAGTCACTCTGGATAAGGGTCTCTGCCAGATGCCATAAATGTAAATGTAACTGACTATATTTATATTTTCCTTTACTAGATCTAAAAAAAGCCATTAATTCATACAATTTATTTGAGGTATGTTTCACAAAGCTAGAACTGTCAGCTATTAAACAAAAATTGTTTTGTGTCATATTTGTGATTTGTTCATTTGCTATGAAGTACAAAATCTGGTTGAACATCATCTAAGTATGGTGATTCCATAATGTTTGCCAGGACTTCAAGGTTTTACTCAATGTTTTGTGTTATAGCACTTGTCTACCACACATCATTGCATGGCATGGCAATAAATCCATTATCTTTGTCATTTTCATTGAAAAGTGAACCATATGTGCAGAGGTGTAAGGCAGTCCCAAATTCTCATTTGTGTCAAATAACATTGTTTTGCTCAGTAATTGTACTATAATGATGTTCACAAAAGGTCAATGAAGTCATCATTACAAATGTCAACTAAACACCTCCTTTAGTTTGTTTACTCCCATTTTACCAGCTAGTTGCTATGGTGAGAAATAACATTAAAAAGTATTTAAAAAAGTAGTGTAGATCTTAAATGGTTAAATAACAAATCTGCACTATCACCATTCTTACTATTGTCTGGAATCCGCCTAAAATGCTTGAATGCATCTCATTTCTGTATAGACAATGCAGTGACTTTAGATAAAATGTATTCCCACACCACAGGTAGTACTAGTGCTGAATTTAAAAACTCAGACCAAGGCCTGCTGACCATGCAACATTACTGGCAATGCTGTTGGGCTTCTGATGAGGACTGCAAACATGAACATTTATTTAAAAGCTGAACTGCAGCCTGATCACACTAAGTATGTGTGCTTTCAGAAACAGGTTTAGTTTATTCAGTAGAAATTTCTAAATAGACATGATTGTGTATTTATACTTCTTCATATTAGTTAATCAGCCAAAAGTGTAATATTGCTCACATGACATATCTTTGCTGAGATTTAACTCACAAGGATAAATGCAATTTTAATTACTATACAAAAGATTTGAATCCTGAATGCTGAATGCTCAGTATAATTTACTTATTTTATAACTCAACATTATAAACAGAGCTTTTGATGTCTGATGGTTTCAGGATAATGCAGCAGTGTCTTCCTTTTTTTTAAAGCCTCAATAATGTGTGCAGCACCAGAAAAGGGTCAGAAATCTTAATGCACAATACTGCACTCAGGTGCAGCTCCATTCAGCAGACCAATTCCGCCCCTTTTACATTAATATGTATGTTTTTAATGATACGTAATGATGGCTACTGAAATGTTGGGGTAAGTCAAAAAAGACTGGAGTTGCCATGGCAACCACCTGGGCTGTGGTGTGCAGGGTGCGCATGGTCATGCTGCACACATTATTGAGGCTGCTTTAAACACAGAGAGGCACATGTGCTCTGTAATTGCCTGTGCTATTCAGCTGCTGTGCTTCGTGTGACTCTGGTCTTGGATGAATGGCTGCATTGCAGCTATTAAGGGATAACTATTAGAGAATTGTGGCTCTAGCTGAACCTCATTTGGTTGTTTGTAGGGGTTTGAATGGGAAGATTGTTGGATTAAGTCAAAAAAAAAGAAAGGAGAAAATATTTAATGTTAACAGGGAGCATGATGATAAAAGCTAGCATTTTGTATTGTATTGTATAATTAGAATGATTGTGTGCTGTGTTTGTAGCAAGCAGTTAAAACAAAAAGAATATAATCGCTGTGTAACTGTTGGATACATGCCACAGATAAATATTGTAATAATTTCATACAGATATGCACGCAATTATCAGGATTTTAGCATGACACATGTGGAACAAACATTACATACATACATATGTGGTCAGTGCAAATAATATATATTTTTAGGTTTAGTTGTATGTAGATCAGCTTACAACAAAGCCTTCAGGATTATAAGGTAATGTATGGGTAAATCATTTGAATAATACATAATTGAACAAAGGAAACAGGCAAATGAATAACCAAATATCTGAATAATAATAATAATAATAATAATAATAATAATAATAATAATAATAATAACACTCAAAATATTTGGTATCATTGTAAATATAATATTATATAATCAAAATAACATAGTAACTTGTGAAAAACCAAAGAAGCAAATGTTTACCTTTGAATTTGTCTTCGCTGATCCACAATATTATGAGATAATAAAAAATAAAATAATAAAAAAATGGGCAAGTTTAATTTTTTTTTATTCCTTATACAACGGTTCTAATTGTAAACATTTAGACATTACTTTTGGCATTTACATCATCACATAGATGAAGAAATAGTCTAACCATTTTAATGACCATTTACATAGTCAGCCTTATCAACTGCAGCTGTAATCCTAATCTTTCTTTACTGTCATACAAATTGAGTAGGTGAATTTGTAATGCAGTGTATATTTTATCTTTCGGGTTAGGCTCTGCAGAATTTTGATTTGGACACATTGACGTTTATTATTATTATTCATTCATTCATTCATTTTCTTGACTGCTTATTCCTTTTCAGGGTCACAGGAGAGCATAGGAGAGCATAGGGCGCAAGGCAGGAACAACCCCAGACAGGGCGCCAATCCATCGTAGGCCACACACACGCACACACTCACACACTAGGGTCACTTTAGAGACAACAATCAACCTAACGTACATGTCTTTGGACTGTGGGAGGAAACCGGAGAACCCGGAGTAAACCCACGCAAACACATGCAGACTCTACACAGAAAGGACCCAGATGCCCCACCCGGGGATCGAACCCGGGACCTTCTTGCTGTGAGGCGACGGTGCTACCCACCAAGCCACCTCCAATAATAATAATAATAATAATAATAATAATAATAATAATAATAATAATAATAATTATTATTATTATTATTATTATTATTATTATTATTATTATTATTATTATTATTATAGAAACTCCTCAACCTCAAAGTTCAGAAGAAGTTCAAGTTGATGGTGCTTTCTTTGGCTTTTACTGGATGGAGGTTGGGAAGAAGGTTGGGACGTTGAGTCGAACCCAGCAAATAAATGCATTGTACAACCGCTCATGTTCACAATAATAAATGTGTTCTTTCTTTTGTGAGCTTCTTACTCACTATAGGTGGCTCCCACTGTAGTGACTTTTTTGGTTGAGTCTCTATGCACACCTTTACTCTCAGCCTGATTTCTGGCAAGCTGAAGAACTGAATAGTGTACATTCTATACGTATCTGTATTCAAATATGTTCAGAACACATTAGCATTATATTATTGGTTACATAGTGGTTACAAACTGTTTTTTGATCATCTGATTCAGGTGATAAATATACAGGATAGCAGCACTTTATGTTTGCTGGACATGAGCACTTTGCTCCATTTTCTGCTACCTCCTGGGTGTGACAAACTCTGATGTAGAGACATCAGTGCATCAGGGACTGAATCACTTCCCCTTCATTCACTACGTGGTTGAGAGGCATCTCATGGGTGTTTTGAAATTCAGTTAATCCACACATGAAGGCATCCTTGCTGAGATCAAACCTCCCTCTCCATTTTTGATGAAAAATTCTTGAAGTGTAAAACTCCATAGTCTCATGGGGGTTAAAACTTTGTAAAGAAGGCATGCTGGGAAAATAGTAGGCCATTCCCATGTGCATTCAGCCTGGACTGAGTTGTGCAGTCATTGAAAACTAACACAGCTAGTGTCTTTTCTGCAGGGTTGTCAGTGACAATGACAGGCCCAGAGCTTATTGAAGGTGCTCTCTCTTCACCTATCATGGATAAAGATATCTGTAAATAGTGTTTTTCTGCTATCTTGCAGTGACAGTGTTTACCAGCACAGGATAAAAGCCTCTTTTCTGTTTAAGAAGCTTCATGGATACAGTTTACTCAGATATACTCATACATTGTTTCACAGAAGGCAAATGGACTTTCTTAATACGCATTAGTACTTCAGCTGAATACAACTGAAAATTAATTCTTCAATTTATTTTCACTTTTGCTCACATGCTAGCCCCACCCCTAAATCTGATGTTTACTCACATACTAACCCCACCCCTAAATCTGATGTTTACTCACATACTAACCCCACCCCTAAATCTGATGTTTACTCACATACTAGCCCCACCCCTAAACATGATGTTTACTCACATACTAACCCCACCCCTAAATCTGATGTTTGCTCACATACTAACCCCACCCCTAAACCTGATGTTAGCTCATATACTAG
>JANCOA010000033.1:4905237-4918966 GCA_024363135.1 Leptodoras oyakawai
GGAAACCCACGCGGACACGGGGAGAACATGCAAAATCCACACAGAAATTTCCCAGGTCGCCCCACCCGGGGATCGAAACCAGGTCCTTCTTGCTGTGAGGCGACGGTGCTATCCACTGCGCCACCGTGCCACCCCACATTTAAACTTATTCTACTAAAATGTTTTATATGGCATTGATATTGTGACTGTATATATTTTATTCATTCATTCATTTTCTTGACCGCTTATTCCTTTTCAGGGTCACGGGGGAGCCGGTGCCTAGCCACCAGCACTGGGCGCAAAGCAGGAACAACCCTAGACAGGGCGCCAATCCATTGTAGGGCACACACACACACACACGTGCATGTCTTTGGACTGTGGGAGGAAACCGGAGTACTTGGAGTAAACCCACGCAGAAACGGGGAGGACATGCAGACTCCGCACAGAAAGGACCCAGACCGCCCCACCCAGGGATCAAACCCGGGACCTTCTCGTTGTGAGGCGACAGCGCTACCCACCCAGGCACCGCGTCGCCCTTATATATTTTATAACCTCTTATTTCATCAGCTTGTTTTATTTTATTTCTATTTAATTTTTATTGATGTATTCCTTGTTTACTCTTACTGGATTCTATTATTTAAGATGTTTTTCCTACCAACAATATCAGAGGCTCTGGGAGCGGTGTGTGCCTTCACAAGGATCATATTTTGAAGGTGATAATATTGAATTGAAAATTTTTCAATGAATAAATAAATAAAATTCTCATTACGTTTAGGATAGATCTCGTGTATATGTACGTATGTGTATGTATGTATAGAGAGGTGGTGGGCGCTCCTGATGAGGGGTGGCATTATGCATGGCTCACAGCATAGTTCTTTGATTTGACTCTCAATGGGTTGTGTGTGTGTGTGTGTGTGTGTGTGTGTATATGTTTTCCCCCTTAGTTTTCCCTTTCAGTCAGTCTTATTTCCTGGTTCTGTCATTTTTTCTGTCATGTTCAAGAAAGTGACATTAGTTATTGAACAGGTTGTGGCAAGTGGATCACTCGCATCACTCTTCACTGCTGACGTCACAACACGAATAGGCTATGTATGTGTGTGTGCGCGTGAGATAATTTCGTATTTGTGTAATATACAGAGGATCTGAGATGCTCTTCCTGAAAACTACTTAGTTCCGTCGACGTAAAATAGTACCAATTAAACTACAGCACATAAACAAAGTATCCCACGCAGGAAACTCAAGTGTAGAGTGTTTAGTCAGAGGATTCCAGCCCGCCCTTTCCCACCGGACCTCAGTGTCTGCTATAAAACCAGGAAATCTCTCCACTTCACACACACTCACTCACACACACACACTCACACACACATCTCTGAAGACCAGAATCTCGCAACCAGAAAGATGGAGGGAAGTTTCCTCGGATGCATTTTACTCATAAACTTCATCCAAAGCGCACTGGCTTACAGAACACAACCCAAAGGCAAGTTTCTTCTCTCGCTCTGAACTTCAGGCTTTTGGTTCGGAACAGGTCCGAGTGCACGCCTGTGCCTGTGTCCGTGCTTCTCTTCTTTCACCACGACGCCTTTTCTGTTTCTGTCTTTTACAAATCTGCTCTTTTTTAAAGTTTTATCTCGATCTTTGCAGAAGTCTGCCTTTCCCCAGTGGACGAAGGGCCGTGTGTAGATGATGTGCCGCGTTTCTACTACAACACGCTCACTCAGGACTGTGAGGAGTTCAGCTACGGGGGCTGTGAAGGAAACTCCAACAACTTCCAGTCTGTTATAGAGTGCCGTAAAACCTGCCACTCGATTCCCAGTAGGTACCCCGAGCACCCCAGTCACCGCTTCATCTGGGGAGTTAGTTCAGCTTTAACTTGGTCTTACTGATTTCTAGTTCTCAGTAGTTAGCAGCAGGGTGGGGTGATATGTAGAGGCAGTACCATAGCTTACTGCATACTGATAGATCCCTAAAATGGGAATGCAAAAGTTTCCCAGTTAAAGTAATGTTTGTGCAAAAAGGGGTAGTGTGAAAATGTAAAAAAAAAAAAAAAAAAAAAAAAAAGTTTACAAGTTGAAAAAAGTGCACATTTTTTCAGGGTTTTATTATTATTATTATTATTATTATTATTATTATTATTATTATTATTATTATTGTTGTTATTGTTATTGTTATTATTATTATTATTTAATTTAATTTACACATTCAAAAAGTATGAACTGGAATCCCTGCTCAATTAACCATTAATTATATAGATAATAGAAAGTGGTTCATAGAAAAGGCAAAGGGTGGGTATAGACTACCAGAAATAAAGGCACTAATCTGTATTTCTGGCTGGTGTGTAATAACATCAAGGATATGCATTTTTTTTATACATTTAGTCAACTTCTTTTACAGAAGCAAGTACATGTATCTTACTTTTTTTTATTAGCATTCAGTGTCCAGTCCTTGAGGTCCACTTGTGTGCCTTGTATTATAAAGGTTTACAAAGCCCTTGATGGTACCACCTCAGTAACAAACTAAAGTACAGTTTCTTGCCTTCATTTCTGAGAAGATTTATAAAAACAAAGATGCTCTCATTTTATTATTTATTCCAGCTACTTATATTTCACCATTCATATTTGGACTATTTTGTTACTTGCAAGGACTGTATGTGAAACCAAACACACAGAATGTCTTGTTTAGTGTAGACTAAAATAGAATTCTTGTTTTCATAATTTTATCCTAAGGATGTGCAAACTTTCGCATGCATCTGTAATGTAACACAAAGGATGGCTGTAGTACATAAGTCATGTATGCAGTAATTTAAAGGTTTTTTTTTTTGCAGAAATTCCCAGAATTTGTCGCCTTCCAAAGGATGAGGGGCTATGCTTCGGGATTTCCAGCCGCTATTTTTTCAACATGACCTCCATGCGGTGTGAAAAGTTTTCTTATGGAGGCTGTGGTGGAAATTATAACAACTTCCAAGATTATATTTCATGCAAGGAATACTGCAATCCTGAAAAGTGTATGTTAAGTGCCAAAATGATTTTGATTTTTTTATTCTCATTCTAACAGACAGCCAGTTAGGACAGGAAACCCTTGGATGCTGCAAACTATTCATTTCATAGAGTAAAAACTTGTTCCATATACATTAGCTGTTAGTTGTTCTTATTCTTTAGAGAGTGTGTAAATGTGCTGCAGGCAATGGTGTATATTGGTGTATGGTTTAAGGACATTGATTAATTTCATTTAAAAGTGTCTCCACATTTTACTGAGACTTAAGAGCTTAATAGCTGAACATTTGGTGAGGGACAAAAAAAAGCAGTATATGAAATGCCCAGTGTCAGGGGTTCTGAAAAGGACAAATCTGTCCATCATCTAGAACCTTTTAACCCAATTTATATTCTGTTTAACAAAACAGAGTCCCATGTATTACAAATTAGGCCATTGTCCTAAAAATAATATTCTTCATAATATTTTATAACACAACTCCACTTATGGAGTGTGTACTTAAAAGTATAATTGTTGCTGTAGTTTTTTTTTTGTTTTTTTTACTGTTGTATTATTTTGCAGCTATCCCTGTGATCTGCCTTGGTGGGTTAGACAGAGGAACAGGCAAAGCCTCTATACCAAGATACTACTACGACTTGACCAAAAAATCATGTAAACAGTTTGAGTATACAGGAAGTGGAGGAAACAACAACAATTTTGTCTCCATGGAAAGCTGCAAGAAAGTTTGTTTCAAAAGTAAGTGTGCAAAAATGTTTAGTACCTAGTTTTAAAAAAGATATTCTTGAATTCATGAATTTGTTGTGTGTTTCAGAATCATAACGACTTTTAATAAACCAAATATTTCACTTGTCTCGTTTCAGAAAACACACCGCAAAGGCGAACTGGAAGAATTTTTGTCAAAAGAGTATAATGCATCTAATGCATAACAGGCTTTATTTCTCCAACAGGATGTGCTATAAGCATGCATGCTTTCCCATCTCAGTATACTGTGAATCCAAGTTACATGATTGAACTGTGTATTAGAAATGCACTGTGAATTTTGATTTGTCTCACAGAATTTCATGTTTTTGCTAAATCTGTAGTATAAATATGACCTTCACAGAAGTGGCCTGCTTTTATATTTTTAACAATGTTTAAATATTCATTTTATATTTTAAGAATTTTGTATTCTGTATGTCTTTAAAGTCTATGAGGTTTTTGTAATACGTATCTGTATTGTATAAAATATGTACTGTGTAAAAAATTTATCTAATAAAACACCATTTTTGTGCATACTCATTCTTTTTTATTGTTAAAAATCAGCATTGAGTTTAGCTTTTATTTAAAATTGGTACAATTTACATTATTAAATATTTACTGCACAGGCATTGTCTGGGTTAAAAAAGACTTAATCAATATTGCAATATTTTTCTTTACACAGCAGATAATAAATATCTAAGAAATGGATATGGAGTAACTGACATTTTTAGATATAATATGGGTAAACGTTTTCTTTTCTTTTGGTCCTGCGAAAAGACATCCTTAAGAAGCTAAACTCACTGACGGCTCATTGGTTCCCTTTCTAGCCTCAAACCGTTAATTTTCCACCTGAATCTGCATAAAATAAGCTATAACCCAGCTCAGACAAGAGCTCTTCACCATGTGGAACCTGTATGTTCCCTCTATGCCCTTCCTGGGAGTCCCTGCAGCCCAAAGACATGCAGTCAGGGAATCAGAGACACTAAATTGCCCCTAGGTGGGAATGCATATGTGAATGTGTCTGCCTGGGTATCTGCCCTGTGCTGGACCGGTAATCCTTGCCCCTTCCCAGTGAGCCCTGGGATAGGCTCTGGGATAGGATCCTTAATTGGCAGAAATTAGACAAAATAGACAGACATTAACAAACTGTGTAGAAAGAAGATTTCAGCTTTCATATTACACCTCTGTTTTATGTGTATCTTAAGTGAGGTAATAAACCAATTAATCTCTGAATGTAAGGAATAGGAACCATGAGCAGTTCTACAATGGGCTACCTCAGTGTGATTTGTACATTCCATGTGTATCTGGTGAGACCATTTTACCTTTTACCTATTTAGCTTTATGTGATACATATAAGTTAGAAATTCTTTATGTTGTTCATGAAAAATGTATTGTTTGCCATGTCCACTGAAGATGTAGCTAACTCTACTGCAGTAATGGTTTCACTGGGACTGTTAATAGACTCTGAATTTTATGAGGACTTTTATGTGGAGTGATAAGCAGTAAACTGTTCCAGTGAGGTTATATGGAATAGCACTTTTGGAATGCTGCTGGTCTGAACAAATTAGTGGAGCAGAACTAGTTGTTACATAATATTTTATTTAAACCATACAATTATTTTGGGAAATGTTTTGTGATTATTCCCATCATGCAAGCAAGGCCAGAAAATATAAAGTATTTTTAACCTTAATGAGTAAATGAATTTGGGCTTTTCATTAGTACTTCATTATTACACCTACTGTATGTGGTGTTTTTGATCTTTACAGTATTTGATATTAAAATTGAATAATTGCACTGGCATTACATTTCCCAGAAAAAAATTGTTTTTATTTCAAATATTTTATTTAGAACTCCAATGTGTTTGTAGAGGTCTTGAAGGTCTCTTATTTCCTTAACTCCTTAATTAATTAGTTCAAATATTTTACATTTTAATACTTGAATGTATTCAAAAGTAGTAATTTTCCTTTAACTGAGTTTGCTGGAATTGACACATTACCTGTACTTTCACTTAATGTCTCAGTCCTTTTTATGTCCCTGATTTATGTTCCTCTTTATTTATGTCCTGTCAGCACTGTGTATGTCATACATGCTTTTTGCAACTTGGTTCCAGGAGAAATGTTATTTCATATCACTGTGTACTGCATGCTTCAGCTGTTATGCCTAAAGATCTACTTGACTTGACTTGACTTAGAACTCATATACAAAATGGGTATCCCTCAGATTTTCTTAAATTAGGACCTAGACTCGGTATGAAAGGCTTAATAATTAATCTAGCTGATCTAGACAGATGCCTATCTGTACGAGAATAATCTATGTGGTAATAAAAAGACAATTATAATCCAGATGACCTAGGATAATTAGATAATTCCTAGCTGGCATACAATTATGAGCGATTTTATTATTTAATTCAATATTGTATGCAGATTAAACAGGATTGTCTGATAGGAAATGTATGACTGTTTATATATAGACTAAACAGCTCATGGGTACTACATTTCTAGCTGAGTAAAACTGATGGCTCTCAGGTTACATAATCCAAATTTCACATAGAAAATATATTTCATTGTGTCTCTTTGGTTCACGGAATACAAATGTAATCTAGCTTGAATATGTAGGTAAGTAAAATAGACCTTGTCATAACTGGCCTTTTGAGACTATAAATGCCATTTAACATCATACTCTGTCGAAGGAGCACATAATCTTGTCCATTAATCTTGTTCTGGCTACAGTTATATAAATGTCTCTGTAGCACCTCCTGGTGTGCTTGCCTGTGCAGACCACTGTTAAAAACCTGGGGCTGTTGAGATGATTGATGTGATCAATATATTTCAGGTAAACTGTCACAAGGCAAGCAAAATAACACTGTACACTGTGAATCTAACCTCTTAAATCCAAGTTATTCATCTGTTACTTATCCAAAGCGTGTTACACACTAAGTACAGTGAAACCAATCAGAAAGGTGTGTAGACACAAGATATATAAATCTGGACCTTAGATGGGTTCTGGAAGTTTAAGGGGTCAACAGAATAAAAACTTGTAACTTTGCCTGGAGGAGATACTTGTTGCTCTGTCAGTACTGTGCACCCTGACTGGCCTAAACAGCCACAAGGTGGAGTTCTGCGTTCATGCTTTGAGGCAAATTCTATCTGAAATCTCTAACAGTGCCGATAGAGCATCGTACTTCCAAAAGAGTTTCTCTGACTTGATGTGTTTTGGTGGACAGCACCATAATCTCCAAAAAAAAAGAAAATGTTAAAAACATATGATTGAGCCTATTTCCATCCTGCTCATATTATTCAGTGAACCCACAATTAAATTGTATTTTATTTTTTTAACCAGTATACATGGTCACAAAGGATCCTTGATTCTTTGAATCTTACTGAGCACACCAGAGGCAACTCCTAGGTCAACTGTAGAAACCTTGAGAGGTTTGAAGAAACCTTTTTTTGAGACAGAAGGGAACAGATCCTCTTCTGGGTGACCCCAGTGGGATTCTAAATCATTTAAAATGACTGAATTAAACATGGGTTCCTGATAGCTAGAATCAAGAATCATTTGACAGTATATTTAATCTCTTCAATCTCTGCTAAAATCCATCCATTTTCATTCGATCAAATGTTAATCAAAACTTCTATCATCAGCATTCATGTTGCATTTATTATTTATTAGAAGCTCAATGTGTCTATTTGAAAAATCATTTTTAATTTTGGTTTGGAGGACAGTGCCAAAATCTCCACAAAAAAAAGTCACAACATGGGATTAACTCTATTTTCAAACTCATCATATTATTCAGTGAGCCCACAATTAAATTGTATTTAATACATGGTCACGAGGCATCTTTGATTCTTTGATTCCTATGGAGCACACCAGAGGCAACTCCTGGATAAACATAAAGAAGAATTTTGATAAATGAATGGGGGAATGATCATCCTGGAAGAAAGCTCTCCCGTCAAGATAGAAATGTTTCATCAAGGGTTAGATGTGATCAGACTGAAAAATGTTGTATTGATTGGACCCAAAGCATTTCAGCAAATATAATTCCCCCCACACCCACACACAGCATAACAGAGCTGTTGTATCCCTATAATTTGTCCTCTGTTTGTAACTTCCAAACAGAAACTCTGAAAATCTATGATTATTATTATTATTATTATTATTATTATTGTTATTGTTATTATTACTATTATTATTTTGAAACAGCCCTATGCAGAATCACAGAGACAGATCTATCTGAAATTGTTTTCATTCTGCAAACAACACTCCAAAAGGTTAGAGGTTTTATATTAAAAAGAGATTTGACTGTTCTCAGATGGTTTTGCAGGTAAACACATCGTCTCTGTCTAATTTGCCTCGAAAATTCTGCTTTATATGTGGCTGCTGGCAGGTGGCAGTACACTTCCCCAGAGAAACATACACTGCTGGCTGCATATTCCCTACAATGTCACTTTCAAATCCAGAAATCAGAAGGCAAATGCTTTTAATAAATCAGTAATACAATGTGAGTTTGTGCTGCTGATGGAAGTTTTCCTCTGATCCATGATTAACCTGTAATGAGATGGAAATGGATGGATTTATGCAAGGAGATAGGATACACCATCAGATAATCGGGATTCCTGCTACCCCGAGAACCTAGTATGAGTCAATCATTTTAAATCATTTTTACTGGAACAGACGGATTGGTTTCAGACTGAATGTTAGAGCTGATGACTTTGTTTTGCTAGAAGAAAGAATTAGTATAAAACATGATTTATAAAACATTATATAAAAAACTTTTGACCTCCTCAAAACAGAAGATTAAGCAATGCTAACCATATCCAACAGGTGACTGGTTTGACTCACTAGTTCATCCACCTTCACTACACTTTTGTTTCAATGTCATTGCTTTCCCACACACAGTCGCTGATTTTGTTCACACTGCAAAGCAACTTTATAAATGAAAGTGGACCAGAGAACAGCATAGCATGTCTCTGTTCAGCAACTCATGGATTGAATGAGACATACTGCCAAATTAAAATAGAAATGCAATTTATTTCTTACACTAGACATGAAAAAGGGCAAAAATGGTTGTTTAAGGGTTACAAGTCATGTGAAAAAAGTCATTTATGTGGACAACAAAATCACACATACACATGAAAAGTCCATGTGTACAGTAAATGTGTAAAATGTCTCTTCCAGGAGGACGCCGTCTCCATCCACAGGACACGAAGACTCACTGTATCACCTATAGTATCCATGTGTGCAAAATACATTATGTGATTAATTCACATGAATTACATGACTTTGCTTTAATAGACAATGTTTATTCCATTATTCCAAACCATTTTTGTTTGACCCTTTTCAGCCTTAATTTTGTTCAGCCTTGTCAATTTTGTGTTGCACTGAGTAAGATCACTGCCCAAAGAAAAACAAGTATCTCCAAAATTGCAGCTTTACAGGAGAAGGCAGAAACGTTCTTTAATACTAATGTAATATTAATGTAATGTAATATTATCATATTTCATTCCAAGCCACTTTTCTGTTGCCTATTCATCTTGAAATGTTCACATGACATCAAGGGCAGCTGCTGTGTTCCAATGATATTGTCAGGCAATGACTTTAAGATAAAGCAACTTAACATTTACTGAATTTTACTTCAAATTTTTAATTAAATTCACTCCAGCTTTTATTACGTATTTTAACGCAACCTACTGTAAGTAAGTAAGGAATCTTAATTCCTAAATTCAGTTTATCTGGATTTGCACAGTGCCATTCCATACAGAAATAAAACAGTTATTATGTTTCAGTTTATGTTGGAGGTCCACACAACATCCCATTTCTGCCATATATTAGTGCAAGCCTGTGATTTGAGAACTGTCTCCCACAGGGTCACTGAGTGTTTGTCACCCAAATTTGTAGTAGAGGGAGACACTCAATACTAATCGCATTATCATTATTCATTAGTGGCCTATTTTTGCTTATGAAACAGGTAGGATGTGACCTCTTTTCCATCACATTTTGGAGAACATGCTGGCTATGTTGAAAAGCCTGATTTGCTCTCTTTAGAGAGACGATGTATTGGCCTAACAGCCTTCAGTCATGTGACACTGGGTGATTTTATGAGATGTGGTAAAGGCAGCTTGCCTTTGTTTTGCCTGCAGTAGCTAACCTTTAGCTCAGGTGTGTGTGTGCATCACGTTAAGGATGTGTGACAGATTAACACATCACATATTCTGCTTATAGCACTTATCAGATACACACAAACCACAATGACAAAATTGAGGGAAACCAAGGCTTTAACACTTCAGGCATTATTTTTGAAGATGGAAAGAAAGATATATGTATGCTGTCTAAATCTTGAGTTTTTTCTATTATTACCATGCTGCATTTCACACCAAACAGATGGTGAGAGTGTATTGAAACCAGGTCATTTAATGTGACATAAATATGCATCATGACATCTATCACCTAGCTGTAAATCTGTGTGGATACATGGATGCACATGCATGACAGGTAGATGAAAGAGCGAGATGTTTCATTTAGTGTGTGGGTTTGTGTTTTTCTGTAGAATTCAGTATTCAGAAATCTATACAGTATATACCTGATATTTGGTAATTGAAAAAATAACCCAAAAGAAAACCCCCAAAATAACTTATTCAAATGTAAAAATGTAAATTTCCTGTTTATATTTTTCAGAAAGGTTTCTTAGGTTCCAAAGTTCAGGATGGTTTAATGAACAGTCAAAGCCTTCCCAGTGGTCAGCAATGACAAACCCTAAACTAAACTCCTAAATTCATGAATATCTTTGATAATACATAAGCAGTATTCATTTGAAATAAGCAGTATTAATTTGTTTCATGTTTTCTTGTGAATTGATCATAATTAAAAAAACATTTCTATTGATACAGCAATTCACCTATTCATTCACTGTTTTAATCATAACTGCACACACACACACACACACACACACACACACACACACACACACACACATATGTAATATACTAAGTAATTTGAGTTTGAATTACAAAAAAAACCCTTCTTGGCTTGGATATAATTAATCTAATGTTTATGCAAAACCCTCAACAGCAATCATAGAGACAAAACTGTGCACATGGCAACACTGCTATTGGTTTACTAAATGGTGACGCATAATCCTTGTCAATTCAATTTAATGATAAAATCTGCTCTGATGCATGTTTTGCAGTTGTAAGCTGGTAAACATAATTTACATTATGAGTCCCAAAAAAATAATTTTACCCACTATAACTAACTAGCTACCTAACTAACTACTAAACTAACGTCATCCTTTCCCAAACACATATAAATATAGAAAATATAGAAAACTGTGACTAACATGGAGGAAAGTTATATCCATGGGTATTGTCTATTTCTGTTATCTTGCTCTACTCCTTTGTGCTCTATTTTTCATTCAATTGGAGTGAGTTAATTTTTGTTAATAGAAGAGCTTTTTATATACTGTTTCTTTGATTCATTTCAAGCTAATTAATGCCACAGATAAATATTTCCCTGAGCAGGCTTAAGACATGTCTTTGTGATTCTTTTTCATAATCTTTTGGAGGCTCTTTTCAGATTCTGGCATTAATTTCCTTCCTATCAAACTCAGTGTTATTAAAACTTGCATTTAAGTGAAAACTGAAATACTGGGATTTCCTGCTAATGGCACATTTTCAGTTGAGTTATATTTCCTATATTTATTTCCAACCCAGCAGACATAGTGAAGGGAATGCTGATAAAACAACCTAATAATAAATGTAATAACCAGCCCATTAACTGATATAACGTAATGCACCAAATAATCAAAGGATCCAGATGCTATAATCATTATGTGCTGTATTCTGGGTTACTCATAAAACCATTGACAGAGGTATTGTACTCAGACATGCTGTGACATTTAATCATGTTCCTGGTGAACCATGAAAGGGTATAAGCATGCAGTGCTGTAATTATGGGATTGAAGTCATTTCAGGTGGAAAATCCAATGTAGTGTTGAAAATTCTTGAAATCTGTCAGAATGGTTTTCTGTTCAAATAATTGCACCCAAAGACTATACTCCTTGTAGGAGGTTAACATGTTTTATTCTGTGAAACATCTGCATAACAAGACCTATAGGCTAAGATATATATATATTACCTTCATTATCGCAATTCACAGATGTATGTTAAAATGTTAACAGTAAAACGCTAAATCAGTTATCAGTTCAATATTTCATAATAATTGGTATGCTCATTCTTTGTAAGATATCAAGAAGAACCATTGCTCATTTTAACTCTGCCAGATGTCATACACTGCCTTCTTCAAATCAGGCCTGGAAAGCAAGACCCACTTCTGTTCATTTTGCTTTGGCTCCAGGGTCCCTGGTTCTGTCCTGAGCTTGGTTTATCTGTGTGGAGGTTCTGTTCATGTGGACAGGGGTAGCTCACAGACACTTAAGACACTGGACTGCTGATCGAAAGGTCATGAGTTCAAATCCCAGCACCACCAAGCTGCCACTGTGCTGTTGTATAAAAGAGAAAGGGAAGTCACTCTGGATAAGGGTGTCTCCCAACTGCCGTAAACTTTAATGTTCCCCCATGTTGATATGGGTATTCCTCCAGGGTTTCTTCCACCTCCTTATGCATTTTGGTATGCATGGAGGACTGGCTTTCCATCCATGTTATATCCATGTTGTCAGTAGCCTAAGGTCCTGAATCGACCACCACCCTGAACAGGATGAAGATGAATGAGTAGAATTTAGTTTTTTAAATACACTGTAAAGGTTGCACCCTGTGTATATGTATCAAGTTTGTCTAATGAAATCGTGGTCCTGTCACTGCATCCATGCCTTGAGCAACACGTCTGACATTTAATTTGGTCCTTATGTATTCAGCATGTTTTCCCAGTTGTGATGAGCTATTGTTTCTCACTCACCCACATTCATTCACTCTTAATCGCTTTTTTATTTCATTCTGCCAATATTGATCTTTCTTTCTAAATGTTTGGACGTCTGTCAAGTTACCGTGCCAGAACCCTGCGCCACTAACACTAACACTAACACTGACTCCTCATGGCGCACAGCGGCTCTGCTTTTTTTGCGCGTTTCCTTGAAGTGACGAGGCAGCTATCTTGCGATCACCTGCGTTGCCAGATTGAGCTTAAACCTCTTCCTGTATGTATTTTTGCAATCTAGTTTCCCTAGCATAATTCCTATATTATATGCTATATAATTAGAGTTTGCTTTGATTTTTTTTCTTGAATTGCGCATTTATGATGAATGAAACTATTGCATTATTATTGTTAGGAAAAATACAGTGAGTTAGGCGTTTTAAAATGCGTGATTGGGTGGGTGGGGGGTGGGTGAGGGTGCACCAAGCAATTCTGGCAACCCGGGTCGATCAGCTGTATGTCTGAGAGAAACGAGGAGCGCTGGTGGAGGCGGCTGGCAGTTAGACACGCTTGGACTACAGAGCTCAGCTTCTGTCTCAGCTGAAACCACGGTACCCACCTTTGCGTCTCTATCAGTGCGCTCATAAAAGAAAAAGTACTCATCCATGATTGGAACATTGCCACATTTACAGCAGTGCTCAAATTGTTTTCAAATTAAGTGGATATGATTAAGATAAAAGAACAAGACATAGTCTAAATAAGGGAAGAGAGTGAAACATCACCGTGCGCCCTCGACAACTTCTCAGTGCGCCTTAGGATGGAATTCAGCGCTTTACTGTCAGGACATCAGAACTGAACACACCGAGGTTTTCCCCTGCAGCGGTAAGACTTCATTATCACCTTGTCACATTAGCCTAATGGTTTTCTTCTGATACCTGCCGATTTCTAAAATGATGCCAGAACTGTTTTTTTTGTTAGACTCTTTGTTTTTTTGGAGTCAGTTGTTGTTAAATGCCAGTTAGAGATATCAGCAACTGATCATATCCTAACCTGTGCACTAAGTATCATATCCTAACCTGTGCACTAAGTATCATATCCTAACCTGTGCACCAAGTATCATATCCTAACCTGTGCACCAAGTATCATATCCTAACCTGTGCAC
>JANCOA010000033.1:5039126-5051244 GCA_024363135.1 Leptodoras oyakawai
TAGAGACGCCAATCAACCTAACGTGCATGTCTTTGGACTGTGGGAGGAAACCGGAGAACCCAGAGTAAACCCACGCGAACACGGGGGGGAGGGCATGCAAACTCCACACAGAAAGGACCCAGACCGCCCCACCCGGGGATCGAAACCGGGACCTTCTAGCTGTGAGGCGACAGTGCTACCCACCGAGCCACCGTGTCGGCCAAACTTATTTTTCCTAATTTTATTCACATTTAGTTTGAGTGCTGCTTTAGATGAAATGCAAAGGATTCATGTCACCAAAGCAAGGGGTTAAAAATCATTTATGGCATGACTGTATTTGTTAGCTAATACAGTCCATAGTAAAATAAAGCCTGTTCTCTAAGTCTACAGTCTGGTTTTTCAAGTGGTCCAAGACCACTTGAGAGTAAAAAAGAATAAATAAGTTGAGCAAAGGAGCAGAGAATAACCATGGTGCAGAAATGCCTCAAAATAATAAGAAAAATGTCAGTTTACATTCCCCAGAGACTTCAGTACATGTGGGTTAGGGTGAACTAGGCCAGCTATGAAAAAAGTGACTGAATAAAAAGGTTACACGTAAATAGTTGGAAAAGATGGAATTTCTTAAATATTAAATAATACAGAACTCACACCTCACACCTGTGAATCATTAATGTGACGGTGGGGAGAGAGAGTTGAAACCCAGAGCCAGGATTGAGGAGAATACATGGCCATGCCATTGGGTTCTTTCATTCAGACCCTCACAGACATGCAGTAGATCCAAACAGAAGCCCTCCTCTGATCGGCAGGTGCTCCAGGGGTCTGATGCCGGTGCCAGCTACCCCAGCTAACCCCTCTGCTACCGCTGTGGCTGCACCACCTTCAACCATGACGAAAAAGGGCCCGCAGTGTTCCACAAACTCTCTGAACAAACTACAGAGGCATGTACTCCTCTCGGAGGGAAGCACAACTTTTGGCCAAACAACTACTGGCCACTAAGATGTTGGAGAACCTGGATGCAAAGTATCAGCCACACCCTGGAAAACAGAGCCAGCAATTCTGCTCACTCACCTTCATCGAGTTTGGCTGGTCAATTCAGGGTCTAGTCATGTTTGTCTGTAGTCGTGTCTGTTTTGTCTCCCCCACAAGGACATTTGTCTCCCCCACAAGGACAAGTGTCCAGAAGTTATCGGGCCTTTGCCATTTCAGGCTGTAGTCAAATATTAATTCACCCCAGCCTGATTCAAAGGGAGGCATGAGATTGGGCAAAATTATCCAGAGTATCCTGTTGTTCCCATTCAGTTCAGAGGAGAAAAACAGTGTACAGTCTGTGGTTAGTCCCTGCCTCTTCCATCTTCTGATTCTGGGAATAAATTGGCTTGGATTTAGTGCTTTGTTATGGGGAATATGTGTGGATGCGGCTAGCTTAGCCACAGTGTGGTGTGGATTGTGTGCAACATTGGTGGGGGAGGTGGTGCCAGGCTCGTCGACATCAGCTCCATGCCAGGCAGTCACGGATGCGGAGGCTGGATGATGTTGCGAGCTCCTTCCTGAATGTTTCCATTAATAAAGATAAGCCTATATCGAGTTATGCAATGCACTCGCATCAGTGAAGTCACGACCCAGTTCTTAGCACCAAAGAGGGAAATGTTATTCAAGGTGACTCATTATAATCCTATTGTGGGACATTAAAGACAGGATAAAACACTTTTCCATGCCATGACCCATTTCTACTGTCCGGATATTTGTGGCAATGTTCTCAGGTAGTGTGCAGCTTTTACTAAATGTCAGCTGGTGAATCTGTGGGCCACCCCAAAAGCATTTGAAAGGGTAGGAATGGATCTTGTCGGGCCAGTAGATTGGTGAGCACGGGGATATCACTTTGTGCTAGCCCTCGTGGCTTGCGTAACGTTGTCAACAGAAGCGGTGCTACCTCGCAACATCTCAGCACGCATTGCTGCGGCAGCACTCTCCAGTGTGTGTTCTATAAAATTGCATGACAAGGCCATCAAGTGGGCAGTCCTCATCCTCTTCTACTACTGGCTGGGAAAGCCCTTCACTCTCATTTTAGATCATGGCCCTTTCCAAAGACTTCACCACATGAAGGATGCCAACACGCAAATCACCCATTAGTATCTATCCCTCCAGCTGTTTAAGTTCGAGGTGATCCACAGGCCAGATTCACAAACAGTTGTGGCAGATTTTCTCTTGTACTATGGGTTGGGGGGGATCTGCAGGCCAGGCCACGGCTCCCTGACTTCAGTCAGGTGATAGGGAACGTGGCGGCAGAGGCGTGATCAAGTGCAGATCCGTCAACGGAAGACAGACCCAGGAGAGGGGTAAAGACTCACACCAGTGAATCATTCATTAATAATGATTTTCTCTGTGTGTGCAGTGATTGCCAGAGTGGATAAGGCAGTGTGGGAGAGAGAGCGGTGAGAGAGAGCAGAGACCCAGAGCCGACATACAGAAATATCTAGGTAGTAGGCTTTTGTTTGTAAAAAATACAGAATCTTTCTTTACATAAATATGTACTATATTTGACCATTAATAAACCTGAGAGTAATAATAAATGGATTATTGTATTGTAATTATGTAGAAAAAGTTTCAGCAGACATGCATGGACACCCACCAAAGCCCCACACTCCAGTGCCCAACACATTTCTTAGGGCACTATAATAGCATTAAAATCATACAGAATGAAACTAGGCTCACAAGTCAAAATGTTGCCTAGTCTATTTTTGCCTGCAGCAACATTAGAATTCTGAGAAAAGCTGCCATACTCCCACTTGGAAAGCCCAATATGTGGTCTGGGAGGCCTGACATAGAGTTTTTTTTATGTCTCAAACCACAACATGGCAGACTCATCCATACACACATTTGTCAGCACCACTGACAGCTACACGTAGGGCTTTCATCCTTTTTTTCTCCAAGTAAGGTAGTGTATATGGAAAAGATTGGTTGAATTACAGTCTGGGGCTGGTTTTAGAGAACAGAAACAGCACAGCAATATGGCCTCCAGCTGTGGAAAAGTGAACAACTAGAAAGCTAAGAACGATTTACAGAACAGGGCTCTCCCATTGCCTTACAATTTCAACCTGATCTGGCTGCTTAAATGTGCATTTATGCAGACTCTATAAATAAGACCCAGGGACAAATCCAAACATCTATTTGATCCATTTTATTGAGAAACTGAGAGGAAGTGCACAAAATGTAGTGCAGACAAAAAAACACAACGAAAACACTTCAAACAGATTCTCATGCGAGCTAAAACACACTCCACACTCCAACAATTGTCCATATCAGTTGACGACTTTATCTGTGATGTTTTTTCCTCAGCTGACATGCTTTAGAGTAATGTCCCTCCAAATCTTATTTAATTTAGAATTAAGAAAAAACAAACAAAAGAACAATTCAAACAATCGTTCATTTTAGGATTAATGCGGTCTACATCTACACACCCCGAGTCTGAGAGGCTGAAATAAATCAGATTAAGTCTGATCTGTACACAGTGACTGATTTCAGTGGTAATTCATCACCAGGGAGAATTTCACAGCTGCATATAAACAAGCTCACACAAATCCACCAAACATCAGTTATTCTATTAGATAGATTAGGACTAATTCAGAACTTAAAGTGAAAAGGATAAAAAAAGCAATACGTATAACATTCACACTAGCCAAAACAGGCTATTTTAAGATGACTGGTATTTTAGGGTAATGTACTTTGTTTACATGTAATCTTCCTGCATTTTCTGGTGGCCAAGATAGAGTTTCATAGAGTCTGGAAGGTTGTACTGGCATTGATTCTACTATTATGGGGTAGGAAGCAGAGTTTGGCAAAAGTGACTGAAAAAAGGGAAATGATCCATGCATCCCACACAATCAATCCCTCTTCTTTCCCAGTTGACTCATTGCTCATTGGGGAGGATTAGGCATTCGTGCTAGGAAACTGAGATTTGGGTAGAGGGTGGAGGTCTTGGATCTGTTCTTCAAAAGCTCATCCAGGATTGCTGACTTTCTGCTAGGGTTGAAAGACTAAAATATCACAGGCATTGTATTCGAGTCACCTCTGGAGCACAAGCTGGATTCAAAAGCGTTCTCTAGAAAGAACCCAAAATAAGTCGAAGATAGACCAGGTGCAGTCAATCCTATATTAAGCTGATTCATACTCGTTTGAATGCTTGAAAGGACAAAAGAGAAAATAGTTTTGCTGCCATCAGCATCAACAGAATTGCTGTGCCAGCATACCAGTGCACAGGCCTCCTCCATCAAAGACAACTTTCTACAGAGCAACTTTAATACATTTCCAGGTAACATTGAGCAGGCAGAGAATCTGATCTAGGTTCTAGTAATTCTCAGGGTACTCAAACATAAAAACCAAGAATAGCCTAAGAGTGATAATTGCACACAAAACCATTACAGTGCTACATGAGGTACTGTAGACATGCGTTATAGAATCTCTGGCTCCATTCAGATCCGGTATCAGGTGTAATCATGAGTGGACAGCTGAGACAAATAGCCACTGATATCTAATATTTTTATGGTGTGTGAAGCAAATGAATAAAATATTGAGGTAACAGGATCCTAATTTTTCCACAAACGTTTCTGTAGAATTAATCAGCGGTAGCTCAGTGGTTAAAGCATTAAACTACTGATTGTAAAGTCAGGTGTTCCGATGTTCAGCATTGCCAAACTGCCACAACTGGCCTCTGGAGCCAGGCCCTTAATTCTTATGTGGCTCAAGTAATATCCTGGCTCTATGCTAAGGACAAAACAGGCAAGTCAATTAATAAAACTGATGTACAATGAAGTACCAGAAAAACTTGGCAGTTCCCCATGGGATCTTGGTGGGAACTTTGCACAGTCCTCACACTGGTGTTTGTTAAGGCTCCAGCATTGAATTCAGATGTTACTTGAGGCAGTGTTGCACATCTATCATGGGAAACAATTCTTATCAGCCGACGCTGCTCACGTTTACCCAGAGTCTTTGTACGGCTACGCTGCTGTCGTAAGTTTGAGGTTTTGCCGGAATTCTTGTAGTCAGGGTACACCCTTGAAAAGCTCATACGTGAAAATCAAAACTTTGCTTCTACCTCCGAAATGCTATCACCCATTGCACGATCTCCAACTATTAAGCAGTGGTAAAGATCACATAATCATGATAAAGTCATTCTCACAGTAAAAACAGAGCTAGAAGCTTCCATAGATGTCTATATACACACTGGTGGATGTGCATAAGTATTTTGCATAGGCTATTAAAAAGTACCAGTTTTTCTGGTACTTCAGTGTATATGTTCCTGTTATAGAACTATTCAACATGTACTTTACATAATACTACTTCTCAGCAATCTGCTAGTTCCAGAATGGAGCTGCAACTTTATACTAGCACTAAAATCTTTTTTTTAAGACTACAAAGCACGTGGCTGTGGATAAAAGGTTCTGCTAAATGCTGTAAATGGAAATATAAGCTATATCCTTTATTGTGCAAACAGTGGCAAACTGTATGTTGACTGTAAAATGATTGTTTAGGATGAAATGATGTTTAGGATGGCAGCACTGTGAAGCTAGACGTCATCTTAACTGCTTGATAAGCCCCTCTAACCTTCAGCTGTGTCCTTTGGCACGGCTCACCGCAGAACACTGAAATAATCAACACATCACTGTCATCTATGCCACCTAATTCTAAGCAACGTGATCATGCAATTAATTATTTTTTTAAAAGCCTTCGAGCATCTTGAGCTCTAATTTAAATCCTGTGACATCGGATTTAAACCCTAAGCAGACAAAAGTTCAAGTCACACATACACCCACAATGTCCTGTGTCCCTACAGTAATTCTTTAAATTATGGAGCTCTAATCAGGTCTTGACAGAAGGGCTATGGCCTTTAGTGTTCCATGACTACACTTTCCGCTGATGAGTTGGAGCATTACATTACCTCTTTTGCCACATGCCACTTCTCATTCACACTAAATCTTAATGATGCTGCGCATGTTCTTACTTATCAGCAGCCCCATTGCTGAGCTAATGCACAGAATTAATCAAATGTTCTCTTGCCTAGTGAGGCAGACATTCTCCTGCCAAAACGTCTATCAGTCTATGAGTAGTTCGTATCAGGGTCACACAGAAGCACCAGGAACATGTCATCCGAGAAGCAATCAGTTCAGGTTCTCTCAGAGTTTCTGATTTCTGATCCAGTTCTGTTGTTTCCACTGTGGAAGAGAACGTCTGCCAAACTCCATACAGTTGAGGTGAAAAGTCTGCACACACTTACTTTGAAATGAAGACATCCACAGAGGACATTTCTTCCTTCATTACCACAAATAACGACAGTTTTGTGTCAGTTTTTATGTACCTCTCATTGGTTGTGTCTCTAGACCTCTTCGGGTCTATTCAGATTAGCTGTTCATGGGATGGTGGGGAAATGTAACTACACTATATTGCCAAAATTATTCACTCACCTGCCTTCACACGCATTCACCTGCCTTCACACGCATTCACCTGCCTTCACACGCATTCACCTGCCTTCACACGCACACGAAGGCTTTCCACAAGGTTTAAGAGTGTGTTTATGGGAATTTTTGGCCATTCTGGACGAGAAGGCCTGGCTCACAGTCTCCACTCTAAATCATCCCAAAGGTTTTCTATCAGGTTGAGGTCAGTCAAAGCAAGATCCATAAAGACATGGATGAGTGACCATGTCTTTATGGACCTTGCTTTGTGCACTGGTGTGCAGTCATGTTGGAACAGGATGGGGCCATCCCCAAACTGTTCCAACAAATTTGGGAGCATGAAATTGTCAAAAATCTCTTGGTATGCTGAAGCACTAAGAGTTCCTTTCACTGGAACTAAGGGGCCGAGCCCAACTCCTGAAAAACAACCTCACACCAAACTTTACACTTGGCACAATGCAGTCAGACAAGTACCGTTCTTCTGGCAACCCCCAAACCCAGACTGCCAGGCGGAGAAGCGTTATTTGTCACTCCAGAGAGCACTACTACTCTAGAATCCAGTGGTGGTGTGCTTTACACCACTGCATCAGGACGCTTTGCATTGTGCTTGGTGCTCGGCCAGGGAAACCCATTCCATGAAGCTCTCTACACACTGTTCCTGAGCCAATCTGAAGGCCACGTGAAGTTTGGAGGTCTGTACTGATTGACTGTAGAAAGTTGGGCGACCTCTGCGCACTACGTGCCTCATTATCCACTGACTCCGCTCTGTCATTTCACGTGGCCTACCTCTCCATGGCTGAGTTGCTGTCATTCCCAATCACTTTCACTTTGTTATAATACCACTGACAGGTGATTGTGGAATTTTAGGAGCATGGAAATTTCACAACTGGACTTGTTGCACAGGTGGCATCCTATCACGGATAATACTGGATTTCTGCTTTTCATGAGCTACAAGCCATAATGATCAAAATGAAAAAGAAAATGCTTGAAATAGGTCTCCTGATGTGCAATGAATACAAAATATATGACAGTTTACCTTTTTCAAATTAATTTATGAAAAAAGGAACATTTTCCCACTATATTCAATTTTTTTCCTACCACAGATGTCAGATCTCAGGAGAAACCAGGTCTGAATATCAATTAGAGAAAAAGTTGTTCAGAGGATAACAGGAAAACGACCATCTCTCTGATTTCTATACAGATTGCTTATTGCCTGCTTATAGTTCACACAGACATCATTACAGACATCCTCCATCAGCACTGCATTACTGGAAGCAGATAGAAATCTTTAACAGCATGTTCTTTCTCTTTCTTGTCCGTTTCTTCCTTTTCTGAATGATTTTTACAGAATGTGGAACATCAATATCCTGGAGCACAGTTAAGAACATATAAGGCTTCGCACCATGGACATGATGACTCAACTCATGGCTAAATCATTATATCGATCAAGCCTAATTGTCGGCAGATGATCTTGCACTGGCTCCATTGACCAGGCTGTACCAGAAAACCCAGGCAACAACTACATTTCCATGT
The DNA here is from genome assembly GCA_024363135.1 of Leptodoras oyakawai. Classification (NCBI taxonomy): domain Eukaryota; kingdom Metazoa; phylum Chordata; class Actinopteri; order Siluriformes; family Doradidae; genus Leptodoras; species Leptodoras oyakawai. The sequence continues at coordinate 5,047,088 of JANCOA010000033.1, forward strand.
TTTTAGCTGTAAAAAGAAATGTTTGTTACATTTTTTTATTAAAGTAAAATAATAACTGTGCAAAAGCATTAAATCTTGTTCATAAGTCTAGGCTTATTGGACTTGACAGGCAACAGCCTTAAAGCCGTTTAAATTAATTTTACCAACTTATGGTTTATGGTTTAAATCTAATGATAAGTAATTTAACAAATGAATAAAAGGATTCATAAAAGTGATGTAAAATGCTTCATAAAACTTGATTAAAATTCTTCACCCGCTCTTCAATTATACGTAACCTAAACCTGCTGCAGCTCAAACGTACCACTCCGTCGTACAAAGTGACTTTTTTGGCCGATCAGCTTTACAGCTTGTCTCTGTGTGATTAAATCGTCAAGAAAAAAAAAACAATATCCAATACTATTACTATGGGTGAGCATTCAAATAAAACATCATGAATGATCAAAGATCATGTGATCTAAAGCAGTCACTGTGTAGAATACGGACTACATGGAACAGATTTGTCAATCACAATCACAGATTCCACACACTAATCCACACATATTATGAAGCCGGATTGTGTCCGTAATGTAACGGTCCAGGTTAAATGAAGAAAGCACAGCCAGACTGAAACACTGTGTCGCTATCTATCTATCTATATATATATATATATATGTATAATACACGACACACGATGATCCAGATTGATAAGGCTCATTAAGAGCACTTTAACACATGTATTGTACATGGCAAAGGGCTCATTAACATGAATCACTGAAGCTCAGATGCCACAATTACCTCTGAAACATCTATCATTTCGAGCTGCATGAGTCAGCACCGGCTTTAACGCAGCCTGTGACCCTGTTCCACCTCTTCAATATCGCTCACTCATAGGACAGACGGATGCAGGTGAGAACTGCAGACCGGGGTGACGGTATGAGCAGCGTAATGAAGCCTCCATGCAAAATTCATATGCTGCTCTGCATTAGGATGAGACCTTTGGAATATCGCAATTACGACAAATTTTTTATTCTAGTGACAGCACAGACGCGACTGTCACTTCAGTCTTGTCTTGTCATGTTTATTTTATATCACTTTTTAACTTTTTAAGCTGCCTAGTGCCCTGAGTGCAAACGTTATACCAGAGACTCAGAGACCAGAGTTCACGTTAACCCTTGGCCCTGACAGACACACAGTGTGTCCAAATTCACACCTGTTTTCTCTGATGAATTGCTCGTGAAGTCCTCATCAGAGCGAGGTGGTACACATATCAAATCATGACTGCACAACTGGACCGTTCCACCGATGCTATGGCATGAAAAATTGATTTGAATTTACATCAAATTAAAGCGTAGTAGAACCGACAGAGATGCTGTGCTCCTGAAGGCATGCTCCTGCTTCTCAGATGAATAGGTCACAAAGTCACTTCACAAAGTACCACATATCACAATTAACAGCAAAACCCACCCTGTCCGATGATACCAAGATCTCTGTGTGACGAAGTGCTGGCAAAGTAATTCGGTTTTTCAATCACAGCACATTTTTGCATTGTCTCCAACACAGGCATTGTTGTGATATTAATTACAGGTATTACATTATTACTGATATTTTTGCAGGTATTAAGCACTTTTTTTTTCAAATTGCTGTCACCGAGTCTCCCACCATCTCCCCAATACAATTATGATAAGGCATAATCCTTCTTTCCCTTAATACGAAAAGAAAGATCTAAAATGATGAAGGACCAGGATAGCCTAGAAAAAAAAAACGATACAGCATGTATGGCTGGCCCTAGTGCTTAAAACGGAAGGTAGTGAAATTGCCCTGAATATAGCCTAGTATACATAAGTTTCAAACACTTTTTTTTTTCCAAATGAATAAAGCATTAATGTTAAAGATTCAAATATCCTCACATTAGAAAACTAACATGAGCAAGAGGTCTTCCTGCACTGGACTATTGGATATCAAAGCTAGAAGAAAGCAGAATAAAGAGAATCTTAGAGTGGCTTCTCTGCCAATAAAATCCAGCTGCACCATGAACAGCACCATCATGGTACAATCAATACAAAGACCCTAGAATCGAATCTGTATATATCATTTTCAGACTGGCTGAAAAAAGTCAAACATTCTCCATTAACCCTGAAAGAATGCAAGGCTGCATCTGCATCAAACGGTCAAATCGAGTCGAGATGAGAACACCAGCCAAAAGATTACTGAACGGAGCAGAGGGAATTATATAAGGGATATATTTCAAATAAGGGATTTGAAGTCGCCATGTTGCCATTTTTATTGGCAGGAAAAAAGGAGATTCATTTGGTATATATTTGAGTGATGGTCTATTCTGATGTTAAAATGCACAGCATTTTTGCAAAATGCACGAAGGTTGGCAGGTCTAATTTTTTTTAAGTTCAGGCTCCCCCTGTTGTCATTAGATAACAATTTGGAATCACAGTAAGGAAGCATTCATCTGTCAATCAAAGCCACACTAGCCAATCATGGCATGTCTGAAAGTTCTTGTGTGCAGATAAGGGCAGGTAGTGCTCTCCTCTGAGTGTGATCAGCTGCCCTGCGACACCATGAGAGGCACTCAGCGGTTGGCTTCATGTGTCTCAGGGGAAGAATGTGCTAACAGTCACCCTCCATAACTAGTAGCCATGACTAGTCATGACTAGGGAGAACTAGTTAGCGGGAGGGAATCAATGGACAGACGGATGGATGGACAGACAGACAGACTTTATTAATCCCCAACGAGTAATTTGGTTAAACTGAATATAAAACAAACTCTCAAAAAAAAGTCTACAATTTTAAATTCTGTATCAACAGCTGCATCAATCCTGCTTGTTATTCCTTATCTACAAAGTGCATGTGCAAAATGGGGTTGTGTGAAGAATGACACACAATGGGTAGCAAGAAAATAATCAAACAACATCCCAAGAATTTTATTCCTTTAATGCTACAGCAATTATTTGCCAATGATTCTAATTTAATAATAATAACAATAATAATACTCCGCTGCGTCAGACCCAGTTTAATACTCCGCTGCGTCAGACCCTGTTTAATACTCCGCTGCGTCAGACCCTGTTTAATACTCCGCTACCTCAGACTCCGTTTAATACTCCGCTACCTCAGACTCCGTTTAATACTCCGCTACCTCAGACTCCGTTTAATACTCTGCTACCTCAGACTCCGTTTAATACTCTGCTACCTCAGACTCCGTTTAATACTCTTCTACCTCAGACTCCGTTTAATACTCTGCTACCTCAGTCTCTGTTTAATACTCTGCTACCTCAGTCTCTGTTTAATACTCTGCTACCTCAGTCTCTGTTTAATACTCTGCTACATCAGACTGTCAGACCCCCTTTAATACTCTGCTACATCAGACTGTCAGACTCCCTTTAATACTCTGCTACATCAGACTGTCAGACTCTGTTTAATACTCTGCTACGTCAGTCTCTGTTTAATACTCTGCTGCGTCAGTCTCTGTTTAATACTCTGCTGCGTCAGACTCTGTTTAATACAGACTCTGTTTAATACTCTGCTGGGTCAGACCCCGTTTAATACTCTGCTGCGCCAGACCCCAATTAATACTCTGCTGCGTCAGACCCCGTTTAATACTCTGCTGCGTCAGACCCAGTTTAATACTCTGCTGGGTCAGACCCCGTTTAATACTTTGCTGCGCCAGACCCCGTTTAATACTCTGCTGCGTCAGACCCCGTTTAATACTCTGCTGCGCCAGACCCCGTTTAATACTCTGCTGCGCCAGACCCCGTTTAATACTCTGCTGCGTCAGACCCCGTTTAATACTCTGCTACCTCAGACTCCATTTAATACTCTGCTACCTCAGACACCGTTTAATACTCTGCTACATCAGACTATCAGACTCTGTTTAATACTCTGCTACGTCAGTCTCTGTTTAATACTCTGCTGCGTCAGTCTCTGTTTAATACTCTGCTGCGTCAGACTCTGTTTAATACAGACTCTGTTTAATACTGTGCTGCGTCAGACCCCGTTTAATACTCTGCTGCGTCAGACCTCGTTTAATACTCTGCTGCGTCAGACCCCGTTTAATACTCTGCTACCTCAGACTCCGTTCTGCTACCTCAGACTCCGTTTAATACTCTGCTACCTCAGACACCGTTTAATACTCTGCTACATCAGACTGTCAGACTCTGTTTAATACTCTG